>WTSP01017389.1:0-53392 GCA_025331215.1 Actenoides lindsayi | reverse complement strand
GGTGTTTTTCTGAAAATACCGGGTTTGTGCCTGACCGCGGGGCAGGAGCGCTGCGGGGCAGGAGCGCTGCGGGGCAGGAGCGCTGCGGGGCAGGAGCGTTGCGGCGCAGGGATGCTCTTCGCCTTCCGAGCCGCCGCCGATGGAAATGCAGAGAGCCGGGCACCTTATGGGGTTCACGCCGGTTTGAAAATATGTTTGGGCTTGTAGCTCTCTCGCTCGGCTTTGTGTCGAATACGCTTGAGCTTTCTCTGCAGCCAGGACGCTGCAATTAACGATGCTACAACTGTGAGGCTTCAGAGCTGGGTGGGATTTAATGCCTGGCTTGAGGCAAGAATGAAGGCGGGCTTGGGTAGCGGCTCTTCAGCTTAAGCTGCCGTACCATTGATGTGCTTTCCCGTATGCTGCTTTTATTACTGCTTACAAAATACCAGATGTCCGTGCGGTTTTAAACCTCGTCCATTGAGAAAAATCAACCACTCAAGAGGGAGTCAGCAAAAATACCCAATAGGTTTCTGGTTTTAAAATTGTTTGCCTTGCTCGATCTCCATGCAATTTATCTACAAGAGCCAATTTATGCAAGAGTATCCAGTTACAGAACTGCCAAGGCTATGAGAGAACGCAGCCAGCAGAGCCTCGGTGGACACGTCCTGTATGTTGGGTTATTCAGACATCCAGGAATGCTGCACAGGGCTAAGTACAGCCGATTCAGGAATGATTCAATAACATCCCTGGATGAAGGTACGCAAAACACATCTTTAAGTATCAAAGGTTCTTCCTCTTCTTCCCATTCTTCAACGCCTAATTTGCTAACGGAAGATGTCTCCTTGGGGCCACAGGATGCCTGCACCACCCTATGCACGCTGATCCCCCGGATGGCTAACATTAAACTTGCCAACCCATCAAATCTGCCAGGACTGAAAAGCTTCTGTCTGGGAACAAAAGAGGTGCCGCGAATTAAACTCGCAGAATGCGTTACCATCCCGAGCAGCCCAACCTCTCCTGAGATCAGCTGCCTCTCGGCCTCTTACCCGCAGCCCGACCTGGACAAGCTGGCCCTAAGCCCAAAGCTGGTGGGTGACTGTGCTGTGCAGGTTGCCGAGGAGGCTGCTCCTGTGAGCAGGCAGGACAGGAGCCTCGCACAGAGAGGTGAAAGCGTGGAGGAGCCGGGAGCAACCTACAGCGTGCGGGTGAGTACTTCTCACAAGGTTTCCATTCTCTGACAAAGCAAACTGCCCGGGTGCCTGCAGGGTGACCTCCATGTTCCCACTCCTGGATTCGGTGCCCCAGGCCACTGACATCTCCCATATGTTTCCTGTCTCCTGATGTATGTAGGGCTGTGGGGTTGAACTGAGGGAGTTGAGAGGACAACAGCTGCTCCCACAGGTAACACGACATCCGTTTTCAAAAGACTAGCTTTAGACCCTCTGAGGAATGCTGCTGTGCTGCAATTCAAGCAGGGGTTGCTCTGGCCTGAAATGTATGTTGGAGAGAGAAGGTGGCCCATGAAAAGGGCGTTGCATCTCTTGCAGAGCAGCTCCCAGGCACTAGGTGCACACTGGCCCATGCCACCGATGTATTTGTCTCTGAGGGTGTGGGAGTGGTGCTGGAACTTCTGCTGCATGGAGCACTTCTCCACCACCCCTCCTGCCCTGGAAGGTGAGTGGGCAGGATGCAAAAGCTTCCCTCCTCCTTTGACATTATGGGGATGTGTCTGATTTTCTTGGTAATTATGATGTACAGGAAACTCTGCCTATGTTGTTCAGAAGGGACCCTGAAATAACCTTGCCAGGTATTTTTCATGTTGTGGACTGGGCTTGGTGGCTGTCATCTTCTAATTACCAGTCATTGCCCGAGAGGAGACCATGCCTCTTGGGCTCAGTGCTTTCTCTGCCTCCACCCCTGCCACACCTGGGAGCTTTCTAGTTTTCTTCTCCTCTCTGGACTTTGTATTTCTGTGACCAGACCTTGCCATTTGCTAGCCATTGATTTCTTCTCTACGCTTTGAACCCCTGACCCTGCATATTTTAGTGCTTATGCTTCGTTTGTCAAAAGCACTCCTGGGCAAAACTGCCCACTGATTGCATGGAGGGAGCCAGTGCAGACTGTGGGGAAATGTCAGGGAAAGCAGTCGAAACCTGCTTCAGAAATAGTCATGTAATGCTGGGCTGACCCAGGGAGAGGGCAGCTCTTGCAGCCCTTGTATCCCTGCCATGCAAGGGACAACCTGGGAGCAAGGTGTACAAGGGGTTATTAACCAGCAGCTGCTCCTCCTTGTGTGTGTAAGCTCTCATTTTGGTGTACAGGAGGTAACAAAATGTGCCAGGAGTAAAAAAGCTGTAAGCCAAGCAAAATTTGTGTCTCCCATGTGATGGTTTGCAAGCAGGAGAGCCTAAAGAAAGGTGCAAGGCCAAGAATAATCCGTCCACCCCTTTCCAAATGCAGCATCAGGGCAGGCAAGTCAGAGGGGAGAAGAGCAACATGGGGAAGTAGCTGTGATCACCTTTCCCCAGGCAGGAATGAGATGCCTGCCTGGTGTCCAGCGGTGGTACCACATCTGGTTTGATGGGACATTGGCTGAAAGGTGATGGTGTCCCAACACGGCACCAGTGGCCGTGAGCAGAGCTGCAGGAGGTCCTGGGACGTTCACCTGGGGTGCAGCAGCTGGAGGGAGGGAATGTGCTATTTTGTTATGCTGATGTGTGCTTATGATTATGTGTCCTTTTAGGTTTATGTTTCTTTAAATAGCACAGATGTGAGCAGTTGAGGTTTCGATGCCAGCAGGCTGCTCAAATAGATGAATGGGCACGTAGAGTGTGACTTACAGTGACAGTGGAAGGGCCACCACAGCTCTAGGTGCTACACTTTTGCCCAGCCCGCAGCAGGGCCTGGGCTGGCAGGTGACATCATGATGGCCAGGTGACATCATGATGACATCATGATGGCCAGGGCCTGCTGTGCAGGGTCTGCCTCCTGTGCTGCCACTTGAGCAGTGCCGGATGCACTGGAGCTCCTGATTCAGGCTTTGAGGTACCTATAGAGATTCAAATACTGAAATGCTAATGCCAGAGGCAGGCTTAAAGAATTCAGTTTCTGATGCGGGGAGGAGAGGATGAAGGGCAGAGGGAATTTCCCAGGTTTCTGTTGTGGCCTGGGGCCCAGAGCAGAGGCACCCACTGGGGAGCACATGAGCAAGAAATGCAGAAGAAAGACAGAAAAGAGATGACTTGAAGGGAAAGTCATGTGAAGTGGGGAAGGATTCGTCCCTTGCTGCTGCCCCAGGTTGTATTTCCAGTATGGTTTTCTGCTGGTCTTTCTGGAAGTCACCTCATTTCGTGGGCAATGTCTCTGAAGGGATTGTCACTGGTGAAAGCCTCCCAGCAGAACAGGGGGATGTTTCCCTGCATCTTTTCTGCATCATCCTGCTACTATTGCTCCTGTGGCCGTGGGTCTGCAGGAGCCAGCCCCAGGAGAGCTGCAAGAGCATCGCTCATGTGTTCTGGCCAAGCTCTTGGTGGTTTTCTTCAACCAGCCCCTTTAATAACAAGCAGGTCAGGGAATAAGCAGCTTCTCTGGGAGGTGGTGATGAAGCCTCAGATGGGCTGGGAAGCAGCCAGGGACACAGGGCTGCAGCATGTCAGGAGTGTGGTGCAGAGGGATGGTCTCACCTGCCTGCAAAGCAGGGCTGAGAGGCTGAGGGGCTGCTGCTCCCCATCCTTACCCCAATCCTCACAAACCTTACCCCCTTTCCCTGGTCCTTGCCCTGCCTCCTGTGGTGTTTGGAGCCCCCCCCCTGTCCTGATGCAGGCTCTCGCACCCCGTTAGGGTGTGGGATCACTGGGATTTCCTCCTGAGACCATTTTAGGAGGAAGGTCAGGTCTGTGTTACAGGGACTGCTGCTGCTGGAGATCTTTGGCCCTAAAAGCTTAATTGGAGTCTGGAGGGGATTTGGTACTTACATGGAGAGAGGATCCACAGTTCTTTTAGAAAAGCAATAATACGGTGAAGGAACGAAACGCCTGAGGGCAGAATCTGTCCCCTACAGACTGGAGTGAGGCAGGAACTGCCTTCCTGGGGTTGTTGAAGAAGAAGAGGTGCTGGGCTCATTGCGTCTCGCTGGGAGGCAGCTGTGGTTGTGCATGACTGGTGGTGACAGGGCACCTGTGCACAGCCACGTGTCACCTGGGCTCTGCTGAGGAAGCTGAGACCCATAACAGCACCTGGTCCACCAAGATGCTCATGTGAATAGCAAAAGGCCTAAATGTTAATATTTTAACAGGAGCCTGGACAGCTTTGATTGCCACAGCGTTAGCTTTCAAAACATACTTTGTATGCAGTTTGCTGCAAGATTTACAAGACGGATATTTATTTACCTTTTCCTTGTTCACATTCTACCCGTTCCGTGCCATCCCACAGCCCGTTGCCCATCTGGAGCTGATGTTGTCACTAAACAGTGCGGGCAGCGGCCATGAGACTCGTGTCTCCCACTGGTGGTCACTATAGCTGTGACAAGCCTGAGGAATATCCCAAGAGGCACTTGCCGTGCTTGCTCTTGCTTGCTGGGGAGTGCCAGGGATGTGGCTGCTCCTGAGCGAGAGGGTAAGACCCAGCTCTCATCACTGCCCTGCATCAGTGGCCCCTCTGAGACCAGTGAGAATCAGCAGGATGGTGTTACTGGACCTACGATGGTGTAAGACTCTGCGCCTGAGCTTAAATCAATAATGCACAAGTCTTTGAGAGATGATGCTCAGATTGGTTTAAAGATGTGCTACTTAACTAACGTAGGGAAAGGAAATGCTATTGCCAGATATTTTAAAGTATAATGGTATTATAATGAAATAGCATAGTATAGGTTGGTTGCAGCATTCTTTGTCTTAAAGGAGCTTTACCGATATAAAGGTTGATCCCCTGTTAGTGGTTTGATGGCATATATGCCATCAGATATATATATATAAAATCAGTCTCTAGAGTAAAAGAAGCCTGACTGCTTCTGATGTAGGGGTTCAGAACAACGTTCAGAAGTTTGTGAATGAGTGCACGTGCACACCCTGTCCCTTGCACAGTCCTGCTGTTGTCCATGGAGGGTGGGACAGGTCAGCCTGGAGCAGCTGCTCCCTGCCTCTGTGTGGGCAGGGGGGTTCAGGGCACGCACAGCACTGCTGCCTCTGCTGGATTTCTGCCCAAGTGGCTGTGTTATGTTTTCAGGGAGTTTGAACCCAGTCTCACCAATGTTTGAGCACAGGCTGTTTCGAAGCAGCATGTTACCCGCCTGCTTCTGTGAGCCAGTCTTGTCACTTGGATTTTTTGTTAGTCAGCTGTGGGCTCTGTAGGATCTGCTCTTGGCATTATGCATGAATTAATGCCTGTTAACTAATAGGTAAAATTGCAAGGCTGCAGCTGGATTGTTTAATTAGGAGCTCCATGTGCTGCTCCCTGTATCATTCCTGTGGGTGAATCACTAGTGGGCTGTCATTCAAGCTGGAGCTGGAGCCACTAACTGCATTATGGCAGGGAATGAAATGAGATGTGGGTCTGGATTAGAGGGTGCCTGAAAAGCTTATTCACATGGGCCCTGCCTAGTGCCTTCACATCTCCTCCCACACAGTCCCTCATCCTGTTTGCAGTCACTCTCCATCATCTTGTGTAAGTAGATGTGAAAAGATGTGTGCTTCTTCAGTAACTGCCCACCATCCTGTGGTGTGGGGAGACAGCAGCCAGTCCCAGCTCACCCTCTGGAGTCAAGCACCACAAGATAAAGCAGTCCCTGGTGCCGATGCTCTCCCCAGCCCTTTGCAGGGAGATGAGGACAGCTTTGTGCATGTTGCCATTAGAGCAGCAGTTCCCCTTCCAGCAGGGGCCAGTGAGTCTCTCCCTTCCCTCCTGAGAGCTGTTGCCATCATGCTGCTGACAGACCAGTGGGTTCAGCATTGGTGATGTGAAGTCTTTAGCGCTCGGTTTGTTTCAGTGTTGGCATTTTATTTTTCTATAGGTAGCTGAATTCTGCAGTTATAGGTGTGCATGTTGCCCCAGGGTGGTTACAGCACCCTTGAGCCTGTGTCCAGCTTCTCCTAGCTTCACCTAGCAGCTCGATGAAGCTGAGCCATGCTTCTCTTCATGTGGCTTTGGAAGACGAACCCCCTTCCTTGGACACCACCGTTGAACCCTCGATATTGCTGTTGTGTTACGAAGACACTGGGCAGACAGCTTGGGCTGGGGCAAGGGCTGTGTGCTGCTGTGGTTTCCTCTCCTGAGGTGCTGCTGCCCTGCAGATGCTTTAGCTTAACCCTCCCTGCAGCAGAGCCTGGACCCTGCATCCCTGGATGAGGCACTGGCTTTTTGTGGGAGCTGCTGTTTGGGGTATACAGGATGGGGAGTGGGGGTACCACCCGAACTGGAGTCCGGGAGCAGGAGAACTCTCTGAGACAACCCTTGTCTCCTGCCTTCCCCTTTCTCTTGGACACTGCTCATGCTTCTTGTTGGACTCAGCTATGGAGGGGTTAGTCTGTTCCTTGCTTAGTTGTTAATGATTCTCTCTTCCTTGGAGACTGTCTTTTGTGTTCTTGAATAGGCTTCTGGTACCCCATTGTCCTTTTCTGTGCTCCCAGGGCTTCTCCCCAGATCTGTGACCCTGACTTCCTCTGCCCCAGTGCCAAGGTGCCCCCTGCCCAGGACTCTGCTGGTTCTCTGTAACCTCTTGCTGAGATGTGAAGGTTCAGCCATTACTAACTGTGCTGGTTTAGATAACCAATGGCAGCTAAAATAAATGAGAGATGCAGTGAGGTGCTACGTTAATGCACTTCCCTACTCAGGCTTTTAAAGAAAAAAAACAAACCAAACCGGGTCTTTTGTGAATCATTGATAAGTTCAGCTTCACTCAGGGTCACTTATGCAAAAACCTAATATTGATTTTTCATCTTTGCTTAGAGTAGCTTCCCACGCATCTGTTCAGGATGCAATGGGGACTCACTTATCAGCATATGACTCACCTTCTCCTCTAAATCTTTATTTTTTTCAAGGATAGAGGAGCAGCCAACCAGCTCACAGGATGCTTGACCTTATACCATGGGATCAGAGGTCACCACTATGCTACAAGCTGAGGCTCTAGACATATTTTCCATGTTTGCTTTGTTCCTGTTAAGCAGGAATATCTTTAACAAGTAAGATAGCTCAGAGTCCTTTACAAAGTCATTAAATGTTCATTAGGGAAACAGTTCTGCTAACCCTTCAGATTCTTATTGATGTCCTTCCAGGTTTCTGACCTAATTCTGGAGTTCTCCCAAGGGTTACATTGCTATCTGGAAAGAAACCAAAATAGAGATAATACAATTGTTGTGGAATCCCTGCTTGACTGCACACATAACATTCTCTTTTTAACACACTCATTCATTTCTGAAAGTTTCCAAAGCTGAAACAGATACTTAAATCCAAGCCCTGCTGAATGGCCCAGCAGAAAAATCAATTCACAGGCAAAGTGAAGCAGAGGAGGTAAATAGGGTACCTTTCTCTGGACAGAGTGTGCTTCCTCCGTCCATTCAGAACAAGAGGACAGAGCGTGCATGTCACTGCCTGAGATTTCCAAGTCGTCTGCTGTATCCCAGAGGCTTTGGCTTTCTGCAGGAGAGGTCTGCAGAGGCAGGCTGTCGCTGCAGCCTACGGGCACCGTGTAAGCACTGCAGGATGCTCTCAAAAGCCCTTTTCCCCCTGGGAGAATTCGTTGTGGAAGAGGGGGTGCAAACTGGGAGACCCAGACCTATGTCAGCCTTGTGAAATGGAGATGTCAAAGCGCTTCAACAGCAGAGAGATGGATATCAACAGAAACACTGAAGGAATTAGTAAGATGTGATTTGGGAGAGAGAAACTCAGTGGGTAGAGTTAGCCTAGAACATTTCAGTGAGATGAAAATGTTCCGTGGGTTTGTACGTAACATTAAAGGAGTCTATGGGCTGACGTGCCATCACATTCTTGATGTTGCTGAACATTACACCTATGCAAATCCCAAATCAACATAGAAAAAGCCCTCAGCTCTGCCCCATACAAGAGAAGCGTGGGGGTCAGACTCTAATTTAAAGCAGGTCAGTTTATAGAGCAGGCTCTTAAGAGCTGTTGCTATGAGCTGGAATTGCAACTCACCCTCCTTCATCTTCTGCAGAGGTTATTTGTCATCAGACGTGCAGCAGCTTGGAGCCAGTGGTTCTCCTCATGCCTAGGAATGCCTCCCACTGCTCTGGAGGGACATTCAGTTCTTCACGGGGGCTCTGAGTGCATTGATCTCCTGTGGCTTCCAGAGCCCCTCTGCTCCCAGGGAATTGCCCTCCAATGTTCATGCATTCCTCCCAGCTCAGTACCACAGGATAATCAGTGAGAAGAAGCAGAATTGGAAAAAAGGAATGATTGAATTTTGTGTCTCCAGAGTGCTTTACCTTTTTTTTTTTTATGCTACATTGTTGAAGCCATTGGTATCTTTATTGCTTTTCTCTACACTTTCCAGTAAAACAAGATCTATTTAGGAAGGAGCTGTAGGATGGCTGATTTGATTTTCCATTTAGACAGTGGTTCTGCATATACTTAGTGGACTGAAATCACATTTGCTTCCTTCTGTGATCCTCTCCTTACCTGTGTGTTAGATATTAACAAAGTCCCCCTTTCTATCTGTCTCTGTTTCCCCTAGTACATGGGCTGTATTGAAGTGCTGCAGTCAATGAGGTCCCTGGATTTTGGCATGCGAACACAGGTCACCAGGTAGGTGGTATCAAACTGAAATTCAGCCCAAGAACGAAAAGCCAAGTGCTAATTTCTGTATAAAGCCGAGGGGCTGTGCCAAGCTCGGAGACAATTTTGAATAGGAGTTTTGGGTTTTGGTTTTTTTCCCAGGCGACGATTTAAATTATTTGATCATTACAATAGGCTGTGTGCATTGGAGAATGAATAGTTTCAGCCACAGACCCGATATCTCTCGCAGTGCTTGCCGTGGGTGCAGGGAGCCTCCCTGTGCAGCCCCGGCACAGCACGGCCACCCCCTGCGAGCTGGGTGCCGGCAGCAGCAGGGCCACGCAGGCGGGCCCAGCGCTGCCACGGGTGCTGCAGGTGGCCGAGACAGCCAGCCCGGCTGCTCGCAGGCCTCTCTGCCACCCTGCCTCCCTCCTGGCAGAGAAAGTGCCATCGGTCCCTCAGTCTGGCAAGGTTCTGTAACGAATTTGTCTCAGACACGGGACACTGCGTGGCCCCGTCTGCGCCAAGGCCAGGCTCAGCTGGCAGCGGAGTCGCAAGGAGGAGGTGTTGATATCCGGCCAGATGAACGTTTTGTCCCCAGATACAACTGGATATGGTTTACACGTGGAATCGTTTGTGGTCTTTTGAGAAGTTTCTAACTTGCGTTGCAGATTGCTGCCAGTTGCTGGGTGTAGGTTATCAATATATGGGCCTGTGGGGCTGCTGAAATGTCCTGTCAGGAATGGAAAAGCCCAGTTGTGTTCCTACGTTTATTCTTGTTCGTCTGTCAGTGCAGGAGTGTTTGAGTTCTCAAAACAAGCACCCTCTTTCCAGCTCAGAGTGCTGCATGATGCTGGGATGTACTCACAATCCAGCAGCCGGGACTGGTGCTCTGCTGGGCAGCCCCAGTAGCCACCTGGCATCCCGGCACCTCCAAAGGATTTTTGGAGGGGTGTATGGGTGCAGAGTATTTTGGCCTGGCCTTAGACATACTCCCTCCTCCCCTCAGCTATTTTTCTGGCATGGCTCGTGCTGAGGATGCCAGGAGTGTGGTTGAGGCTTCCTGGCTTCCTGCACCTGCTCAACTCTTCCTTCCTGCTGGCAGATGATTTACAGATGCTCTTTTGCTTTCTCAAGTGTTCAAATCAAAGAAATTCTGGAGAAAGGAAAATGAAGAGAAATTTCTACCTATTGGCTTCCAGACTTATCAGCTGAAAGGAAAAAAAAAGAAAAACTTGAGCCCTTAAATGCCTATTTACCACACTTGATAGCTGCCCAATTTGGTTTATAGTCAAAATCAGTGATTGTTGACATTTACAATCGGCATAAGCACACACTCACCCAGTTCCTGAACGTGTATATGAAGAAGTGCCTGCGATTACTTGTATACTTCCCTCAGCCTAGTGGTTTCATGATCAAAAAGAGCCATGTGGTACACTTAGCCCAAAGCAATCAGCCTGGTGCATTCAGACCAAGTCACTGCCTTGGCCAAAGAGCGAGGTTATCTCCTGTTTGCAAGACACAGAGTATGCACGGTGCTACATTTACAACATGGAGCTTTGGATGGTTTGTCTGGAAAATAATGAATTGCTGTGTGACAAGAACTTGCTGGCTTAAATTTGGCCCAAATAGTAAGGTTTTGTTAACCAGAGCTATGTGAAAATTTAACAATTGAAATATTTGTCACCTAAAAAAAAAACCAAAAAAAACAAAAAAAGCCACTTCTGACCTTAACAGGCTCTTTTGTGCATGAGAAATTCCAAACTTAAACTGTTAGCAAACCAAATGCTGAAGTGCTGAGCTCATGCATGCAAAATTTAAAGTTCGATCGATTACAAGCTGACTGGAGTGAAGATAACATTGATTATTCCCCTATTGTTGTCCCAGGGGAGTAAGTTTATAGACACCATGCACAACTCACCAACCAAGGAGTTATTGGAAATTATCCCATTTTAATAATCTCTGTTACTTGTAGTGGGGGTAAAAAAATATTTTTACTTCAATGGCATTTCACTAAACAAAGAGACATCTTCTGTTTTAAAGTGATGTAAAAAGGGTCTTTAATTATGTCTGCTCCAAGCCTTGCATTATCTGTATTTGCATTCTCCATCTCCTGATCTTGAGAATGAAAGGTATTTTTTACCTATCTCACATGAATGTTGGAAAGACCAACAGATTCATGTTTGCCGAAGTGCCGTGAGGAGTCAAGAGAGTTGAGCGTGGAGAATTTATTTTCTAGTTTCTTGCTGGACTTGCATTTTCAGTTGCTTACCAGGCACAAGGTTGGGAAAAGCAGAAAGTGGCCTCTCCAGTGCTGTGAATGACCATAGGGTACAGTGGTGCCTGAATGACTGCAGCATGGCAAGGGAAGGGCCAGGCACTGAGGTGCTCCATACCCTTGGCCCTTGGGGACTGTGCTGCGGGGACGTGGGCAGAGGAGATTTTGCCACAGCAGTTTTCTCTTCCAGCTCTCTCCTGTTGTTGTGAGCCAACTCATACACTTGTAGGTCATCCCTCATATTTTCCAGAAATTTGTGATCCCAAACCCCCTGTAGATGACAAGAGTAACACCAAGAAATAACAATAAGGGTAACAGATTCCTCTGCTTGACATGCTTTGTATTTTTTTGAATGGTCACCCATAAACATGCTCTTCTTGCTGTTCTCAGCACAAGATGTGTTTGAGCTGTCACCCTTGTGCTGTGGCAGGTCCTGCCTTTGCTGGGCCCTGACATGCCCTTCCCTTGTCCAGCCCTTCAGCTCTTTTCCTCTTACATGTCTTCCACTTCTGTTAAATAAAGTTTATTATTAGTCATTGTATTTGGGCATTTATGGGAAAAGGGGTTCTGTATCTCAAACTGGGGCATTAACTTGAACACTTGAAAATGGTCAGGCAGTGAAGGGCGAAGGGCATCTGAAACATGTTGGTGGGGAGGGCTGGTGGAATAAGGCTGACTTTGTTTGGAAGATTAATTTCAACTTTGTTGAGCCACACAATCCCTTTCTGTTAAAGAGTGTAGGCAGAGCCCTAGATGCGGAGAAGCAAATCTTCAACAGCATGCTTACTTGCTTACATCAGCCCATCCCTCGGCTTTTATTCTCATTTGGGGGAACAATAGACAAAGGGGCTCACTGTTACTGCCAGCGTGGTGCTCTCCCATACGTGTGTGGGACGGGGCGCCTGCCCTGGGCTTCACTCCAGAGGTGCAGACCCAAAGAAAACCTGTAGACTGTACAGGTGAGCTGATCTAAAGGCTTACGGATGCCAAAAATGGGCTTGTCACTCCCTCCTGCCCCATTGCTTCCTGAGCCCTCGCCAAGTGGCATCAGCCTGTCTGGGTGGCTGGCTGCTCACCCAGCAGGCAGAGGGAGCAGTGCTCTGTGGAGCTGGGGACCTGCATCGGATTTTTGGGGGAGAAAGTGAAATTTCCCCGTGCCTCTGACTCCCGCCGCACTCGGATGTGTGGTGGTTGTGGTGCTGTCTCAGTTCAGTGCATCTCAGCCCAGGAGGTGTGGAGCTGCCTACAGCTGTGTGCTCAGGAGCCTTGGTGTCCCAGTTGAGGGGAGATGGTCCTGCTTCCCCGTCCCACCTCCTGGATCCCGCAGAAATGCCTGAAGGGAACTATGCCAGCCTTGATCCTCATTGAACTGGTGCCCAGCAGAGTAACCCCTGGGAAACTCCCGTTGCAATGGATGGGCATCTGCTGGCTCCAGGATTGGGACCTCTGCCTCTGCAGTAGGTCTGCTGCTGGTGACAGCCCAGGGGACCAAAGTGCAGAGCAGTGTTTTCCAGAATGGTGAAAATTGCTGACCCAAATTTCTCTCATTCACTATGGAAAGTGAAAACTATGTCCATGAAACAATGACCAGTTTATGTAATGATGTGAGCACTGCAGGACTGACAGACAGTGCCTCCACTTCAAATGGCAGAAGATGTCCAAGAAGTTGAGGAGAAAGGTTTTCTTTTCCTTCAATGACGAGAACTATTAAATGCCTCACAGCTCTCCCAGTTTCATTCTGTGGCTCCCGGGGTTGAGTAGAGCTGCTGCAGAGTACACAAGTGCAGTAGTCTCATTAGGAGTGATTTAAAATAAAAACAAAAATAACCTCGAAGTGTTTTGCTTTGGGATGCATGACAAAGAGAGAAAGAAAAAGCAGCAACATGACTGGAATAATAAGGCCACGTTTTCTGTTATTGCCTCAGATTTGGAAGATAAGCAAATGCCAGAACCCATAAGGTTGCACATCCATCCAGGAACAAGGTGATTAACTATGGAAGCTATGCACAGGTATATGCCATCCAGCAGATCTGAAAGCAGAGATTTGCTCAAGCAACTGTTTGAAAATGAATGGTTTTAAGAACGAATTAGTAGCAGATTTACAGGAAGAAAGCACAGATAGAGTAAATCCTATTTCAGTTTATTGTGGATGTATCCAGAGTTTCTTTTCTTCCTAATGTATGGTGCAGTTCCTAGTTCACATCTGCCTGCCCTGTGGAAATGACTGAAGGTTAGAAGCCTTCAGCTGAAGCAGCAGGGTGTTACCAAACTGCTGCTTTTCACACCTTTAAAATAATATTTGACAAGGTTTGCTAGATCACCTGGAAAAACCACCCAGAGGTTTTCCAGCAAGAAATATCTGTGAGAGGATGACTTCCTCTACCAAAGAGAGGTAACTATCAAGTAGAAATGATTTGCCTACCTTTTGGTTCCTGTTTGTTGGGCAGGTGCTTCAGAGTGTGGTGCAGTAGGCAGTCACCACACTGGCTTGTGCAAGAACAGGGGCTTTGCTGCCAACTTTGCCTACAACTCCTTATCCCACATGAGCTGCCCAAAGTGTGCAAGAACTCATTTGCCACCAAAATAGATTACTTCCCTGTTTTCCCAATTTGTTCTGTATCTGGTTTTCTTTCTAGGTAGAGCTAGACTTGAAGGCTCCAAGTAGCCTTAATGTCTTGGCTCTGATTTTAATTTCCTTTAATATTGAATGAGAAGATGAGCTCTCATTTTCCATTCTGATTATTGGAATCTGCAAGATCATCCTGCAGGATGCATTTCCTTTTTTTTTTTTTTTTTTAGTTTTGGCCTTTCTGCTGGTAACAACTAAATAAAACAGGAGCTAAACAGGAAGGACATTGGGAATTTGCTTCAAAAGCTTCTTTTCAGCTGCACAGGGGGAAGTGCTTTTTAAAGGCTAAAAAAAGGCAGTGTTTAAAAGGCTGTGTTTCTGACCCATCTTGTGTTGCACATGATGAAGCTCCTCTTCTTCCCTGCTGTTTTCACTCAGAACGTATTAATCACATATTTATTATTTTGCTATGTGTGAGGTCCCCATCTGACAGTCTCGGGTTGAATTTCTCAGGGTGTTCTCTGACAGGAGTGTCCACTGAGTAGGGGGCAGCAGCAATGCTGCTGTTCACTGTCCCTGTGCTGGCTTCACCTGCAGTCTGATCAGCTCCCTGGGCATGTCGCGGGGTCCTGGGGAGACCACACTCCCCACTGGGCCACCTCTGCTTCATGGGACACATCTGGCTGGAGCCTCTTCTCTTTCTGAGGCAATATCTCCTCATACTTTTTAGCTGTTCTGAACCAAAACCTTCTCAGGAAATGAATCCCAGTGGCATGTTCCTTCCATGCATCTGCCAGGATCTGAAAACAGACAAACTTTCCTAATTAGCTTGTTTCCTAGTTAGCCCTTCAGATAATAATCCAATAACATAAGCAAGTTCCCTTCCCCTTAAGAACACAACAAAATCCCAGCCCTTGCAAGCTCAAGCTGGAATTCAGCCGTGAGAGGAAGGCTGAGGCTACAGCCTCAAAATTAAATTAGCCAGTATGGGAACCGACTCCTGAGCAGGTGACTGGGGGATAGTGGTGGATGCAGCTCACCCCAGCAGTGCTGCAGCAGGGAGACAGGGCAGCTGGAGAGCTTGGGGATGCTGCTTAGACTGGAATATCCAGGTCAAGGTTAGGGAAAGTCGCTAAACACATCCCAGCCCAGTAAGTCACCATTTTTCCATTGACTTCAAACCAGTATCAGCCAGGGAAAGCCTGTGACTGCCAGCAAGAGGGGTTTGTTTCTACCTACTGTGCTAACCACAATCAGGACAGATGAGTGCTCCGCTGTCAGTCACCTGCCTGAGTCTATATCATATTATATATGTAATATGTTCAAGTGTGGAAAATACACATGGTGTGCTACTATGCTATATTAATTGTGGGATTTAGTTGTCTTTGCTGTAGGCCAATAAACACTGTGAGTGCTTTATGCCTTACCCTTCTGCTTCCTTAACTGATGAGTGCCTGTAGAGAATATTGGATGACTGGAAAGGACCTCTAGTTTGGGAAATACTTGCCAGACATGGAAAGATATGAACTGAGACCTCAGATTTAAAAGAGAACTGGAGAAACTGATTACATCTCCATTTCCTTCCCCAATTTTTTCATTTTATTTTTTTTTTTTAATATGAGAAACCTACAACACCAGGAAGGCAATCAGGGCACCCAGCTGAGCTCACTCAGCACACCCCTACTGCTCTATATAAGAAGGATTAAGGCAGGGAGGATCATTTCTCTGCCAGGAAAGGGACCTATTGACTCTACTGAGAAAAAGGATTTGAAGGCATTAGGTTGTTTGAGGTTTTTTGTAGGTAGTTTATGTTTGGGGTTTTTTTTGTTTATAAACAATTTTTCATTGGGTTAAACTGATATGCTTTGTGAAGAAAAAGAATCAACCTAAGGTAGGCTGCTGAATCATTGGGGTTTTTTTAACAGTAGGAAGAAAGAAGGAGAAAAAAAAAAACCCCAACTGTGAAAAGACCTTCCATAAGATTTAAGTACTTATAAGTGGGACAGTTACAATAAATTGCAGAGTTGCTGACCCTGTTACAGATGGTTCAGGTGAAATGATCCAGTGGTTTATGCTGTATTTTCCTATTTGCAGGGAAGCAATAAGCCGATTGTGTGAAGCTGTATCAGGTACAAATGGAGCTATAAAAAAGCGGAAGGTAAATACTCTTTTAGCTGAATTATTAATTTTCTATATTTGCTTTTGATAAGCTGGATACATGATTCCCTAACAGGCTTCAGTCTGTGCTGGAGTTAGTGCACATTAATCCGTCTAAATTTAGTATAACATGAAAGTGCTTGTGGCAAGGTGTTTAGCCTGCTTGATTTGAGGCTGAGGCCATTCCCTGCCTTATTTTCTTCAGGATTAATGCTTTGCTCAGAGTTCCTGCTCCCACCAGCCTTTGCAGTGCTTGGTGCTTTACAAGTTTTAGGTTCTGGCTGGTGAAATGTTAAAATGTCAGAGGTTTGGTTTTGGGGGTTTTGGTTGCAAAAGGGCACTCATTCACTGGAGGACTACCTGACCTTATTTATAAATATATAAAAAATTAAACACAACTAAAACGTCAGTCTTTAACGGGCTGATCACTTATTAGAAAACAGGGGGTGCAGTGAGGGGCAAGATGAGTGGTTGCTGCTGGCTTGTGTTCAGTGGAGCTTACCGATTCCATCCTGTAACTGTGGGGCCCAGGAGGAATGAACTTGCTCCTGAGAAATAAATACGTGAGAGAATTTCTTGATTTACTCAGAAATGCTTCAATCCCAGGAAACGCAGCAGAGTTCAGCAGGAAAATTACACATTCTGAATTACTGAGCCAAATATAACATTTAGCTTACTGGGATTTTGCTTTAAAACTTTTTCCCCATTATTGATACAAAAAACCATGTCTACAAGTGTTGTATTCAAAGCTGATATTTGTTAGGAGACCGATTTGCATTTGATCATGCCATTATCCTTGCTCCATTGAAATTCTCACTAAGATACTGTAAAAATCTACTTGATTTTGATATGTTTCCACCTCTGACAGACTCAGCTGACAGCCTCCTTCTTTTGTGTCTTGTTCAAAGCCTCCAGTGAAGTTTCTGTCCTCTGTACTTGGCAAAAGTAACCTTCAGTTTTCTGGTGTGGATGTAAAGCTGACCATTTCAACAAGCAGCCTCACTTTGATTAATGTTGACACGCAGCAGGTAGGATACATATAAATCAGTGTCCTTTTATCCATGCTACTGTATTCTTCTCCTTTTGTGGCTTCTGAAGAAAGGGCTGGGTGCTTTGAAGGGAAAACAGCACCATTCTGTCTTCTTGTGCATGCCTGGTGAAGCTGAATTAGATAATGCCTCTGAATTTAAAAAGGAAAGTGCTTTGGAGGAATTGGACATGCAGCACATGCTCTTTTTGTTTATGATGGTGTCTTTCGTGGGGAGGGATCCTTAAGCACTTGGCAACCTGTTTCTCTGTGTGAGTCTCTGTCTTTACAGTGCCTAAAAAACAAGGCACTTGTCCTGACTGGAGTTTCTGACAGGTCCTGGGGTTGGGGAGGGGGGAAAATCAATATAAATAATGAGTCAGAGCTTGGCTTTGGTGTTGTTCAAAGCAATTTAACAGCTGGATAATGCATATGCATAATCAATTTTACTATGCATAGTCTCTGGGCTCCACCGAGATGTGTTCCCAAGAGCCTGGATCTGCCCTGGCACTGAGGTGTGCTCCCTCCTTGGCAGATGTGATAAGGAGCTTTGTCCTGCCCACCTAATTCCTCTGTCAGCTGTTGGCTTCAGCTCCCAGCACAATGTCACCCAGGACCAGCAGCGGGTTCACTCCGAGCTGGAGTGGAACATGAGGGAGGTAGTTCTAGCTCCCTGGATCTGAGGAATCACTGCACTGAGCTGATGCTGTGCTGAGCATCAAGCAGCTCTTGAGGATTTGTCTGCAGCACAGAGGTGTCCTGTTCCTTGGATCTTTGTGCTAGGAGGGTAAGGGTTTATGGCACCAGGTTTTCCTTCCTTTCAGGTACAGCAGCAAAGGGCTTCCCTACAGTTGGTGAAACTCTGCGGGCTGGCAGCTAAAGTATGGCTCTTTTAACCTGTTCCTGTTTGTAACAGGACTAAAAGCTGGCTGGACAGATCTTTCAGACACACTGATGTGCCTGATCACTGCACACACAGGCATACAGGGCACTGTCTTGAAATTCTTTCTAGGTCTTTCATTACTAGACCTTTGCAAATGGAAAAATCTTATTTATTCTATTCTGGCACCACCACTGTGTTTCATTTTGTTCACACCTGCATGATCTATTGCACTTGATTTTATAATAAAGAGCAGGTTTTTTCCAGAGATGAGGTAGTTTGAAGTCAAGAAAAGTTGATGCTCGATCTGCCTAGTTTAATTCCTACTGGGTAGCAAGTTGGTGCTGTTGGCAAGAGAGAATATGATCAGAGTATCAGGGGAGCCTGTTTGTAAAAACACCACTATTATATATACCAGGCATTGAAATAAAATTATTTGTAATTTTAATTAATGTAAATTAAATTAATATCTCAAGGCTTTGTAATGCATTCAGTGTCTCCAGTTATTTCCCCTTTTGAAGTCTCAGTTAGCTTCATACCGACCAGGTTAGATGATGGTTGTTGAACTAATTCTGAAAACCCTTTAAGGAAGATTACTCTGGGATCTAGATGTTACTAAATACGAATGAGTAGTCTCAAAAATACTTCTATTTTTATCTCCTTTCTTTATAAATTTATATGCACATGTATTAATGGATTGGGTTGTCAAGAAATTAATTACTTGCTCAACGGAATTTAATTGCTTGCTCTATGAAGACATATGCTCTGCTGTTTTCTGAATGTGTGGCACATGAGCATGTTTAACTAGTTTGTCATGCTTTTCAGATTATTGCCAACCATCACATGCAGTCCATCTCATTTGCTTCTGGAGGTGACCCAGTAAGTATTGATTTATAAGATGTACTTCTGCAGGTATAATGAAATTATTATGAGAATAAAAGTACCCAAAAATACTTTGCTTCATCCCTTCCTACCCACAAGCACAGAGTACACCACACTTCTGGATCGTGACCAGTAGTAATACAAGAAAACTGAGGGACTGAGACTGGAAGGGAGTCATAGAATAGAGACTCAGTGGATCTTTGATAAATACATATAGTTAACTTTCCTATTGCCCATCAGTGAGCCTTAGTTCACTTAAAAGCTTGGGAATCTGAAAATAAAAACGCACAAACATAGGAATTGCATCTGTTCTGTGGTCCCCATAATATAATACCTTTCACAGAAGTGGTCAGCACTGCCATCTCTTAAGTTTTTAGATTAATTTGGAGTCGAACAGCTCCTATGAGACAGATGTGGCATAACCACCTTCTTCCTCTAGATATGGCTTTTTCCTCCTGCTATCATAGTCCTGAAGTCATTGATACATTCAAGCAAGAGGTTTTCTCTCCTATTCCAAACTCTTTATCGCAATGATTGTCAGCAGGAAATTTGTCATCCATAAAGATGTCCTATTCCCTCTTTGAATCTCAGCGAGTCCAGCCCTGCCAGCAGTCTGAATTTCATACTGCACGTCATATGAAAACAGTATTTTTTTTTAAAATCAGTTCTGAATTTCCTGCGTGTCAGTTTTGTTAAATGTCTCCCTGTTCTTTGCTTATGAAACAGGAAAAAGAGATGGCTGTGGGTCATGCACTTGGTAACACTGGGGTGGAAGCCAGCTTCAGCTTTGACTGGAAAATGTGTAGCTGACAGACCTTTTCTGGAGGGTCATGTGGGTGAGGTTAAGAGCCCAGCTGCTCTGCTCAGAGAGATGCTGCCCAAGCTGCCTGAGAACAACTGGAGCTTTCTGGAGCTGGGCTGGGAAGTGGGGAGGGAGCACATGTGTAGGCTCTGTGCTGTCAGCCCTGCACCCGGGAGGGAGCTACAGCACAGGCCTGGTGCCAAAGTACTACATCCTTAAAGATCCCATTTAAAGCTGAAGGCATTTTGAGAGTCCTCAGAATTTCATAGTTCACCTTCAGATGCCCAGTGCACCACACTGTACAATACAGTACTTGGGCTTCGCAGACCCTTTCTGCTGTGGATTTCCAGGTAGTTCCAAGTGCTGGTGCACTGTTGTGCTCAGCATCACAATGCTTCCCTTCCAAATTCCCCATTTCTTC
Source organism: Actenoides lindsayi (assembly GCA_025331215.1). Taxonomy (NCBI): domain Eukaryota; kingdom Metazoa; phylum Chordata; class Aves; order Coraciiformes; family Alcedinidae; genus Actenoides; species Actenoides lindsayi. The sequence goes on along the minus strand of WTSP01017389.1, from coordinate 33,670 downwards.
ATAGTTAATACAAATATGCCCTGAAGCTGACTTGTTTTTGAAGTATATATCATGCCCTAGACGCTGGCTGTCTAGTTTGTCTTTATGTAACATTTCCAGTTTGGAAAATTCAGGGATGTGTTTTCATATCCTTGTTCATTTGGTTGGCTGAGTAATTCTCCAGGGCTTGTTTACCTTTTGTAGATGGTTTGGTTTTTTGGGGTTTGGTTTTTTTTTTTAATATTGTTATCCTGCATTGGTCTTGTACAGTGATCCCATCAGTCTCACAGGCTACACAGGGCTGGATTTGGTCAGTGGTCCTGGCAGACCACTAAGAGATGTGCTTGTGCACAGATGTGCTTGTGCACAGATGTGCTTGTGCACAGATGTGCTTGTGCACAGATGTGCTGCAGGAAATGGGCTCGGTGGTGCAGCTGGTGACACTTTTCTTACTGGGAGAACATGTAAAATGGAGGTCTTGCTCAGTGGTGGTAACTATAAATCTAGTGGCCCTTCACATAAGGGACAATTTTGGCAGCTTGCTCAGGTAATCTTTCCAAAATTCCCTTTACATTTAAAATGGGAGATCGTTTCAACAGGATACATCTCTCCACCTGACTCCATGTTCAGGGTTTAGGTGCAGTTCAGTTTTGCCCTGCACAGTTAAGAAGTAGCTGTATTCTGCCTGAGAACAGAGCCTAGCTGGGCTTAATTTTAAAGCAAAGTCATCTATGCATGTACATAAACATTACAAGGATACAAAAATAGCAGGTACTGCCCCAGTTACTTTAGTTCCTAGTTGCTCTCTAGGTCTAATTTATTTGAAAAATGTATCCTCAAATATTTATGAATTTTAAGAACCTGAAAGGAAAAGGAAGGAAGTTGAGTTCCCTAAAAGCAAAAGATACATTTTTGCTTTCTTTGTTCTAATGATGTTAACGTTGGAGATTTGGAAAAAAAAATTAAAAATCTAGGATAAGTTCTGCTGGCCCCAAGACCTGCCTCTCATGTCATTCATTGTGAATTATTAAATGATTGTTCTTGTGCATATTGCAAATGGGGGCCTTGTTTCCTGCCAGCTGATTGCATCTTCCCTCAAGAGAGCCATGCCTTTAAGCTGCGAATTGCATCTCATCCCGCCTTAAAGATACAAAATAACAAAATGCATCTTTAATAATTGAAAGAATGTTATTCATTACCTCACCATTTTTTACTATAGCGCTGAATTATCAAGCGACTCTTTGCTTTTGCAGTATGACTTGAAATGTTAATTTTTCTATTCCAGTTCCCTTTTCACTTTGACTAGGAAAAGTGAGGATTATTTTGGTGCTGGCTGGAAAGAGAGTCTGAGACAGACAACTTATTATACTGAGGTTGTCTGATCTCAGCAGCAGCCTGGAGATCCAGAGTAATTTAACCTAATTGTAGCCAGACTAAAATCAGGCAGCAGCAATTGAGATCACATAGCTATTATATTCTGCAATAGTTTAAAGATCAATTTTTCTCCAAGATGCCTTCAAGACTTAGGCTCCATTGGGACTATTCTAACTTGTCCTTTGCAGTAAGCACTATTTTATCTTTCACTGATAGCAATAAGTACTGTCCCAGCTAAAAGCTGGGACTGGCAGCCACACAACCCTAACACATTACACAGGAGAGGCTTCGAGCTCTGTGGGAGCAGCAGAAGAGAGCGGCATTGCCTGCTGCTGAGGCACCAGTTGTGTTTCTACTTCTGTTGCAGAGTTTGGAATTGAATACACAGTTTATTGCAGACCCAAAGGATGCCAAATGGTCTAATGCATTTATTACAAGCAAAGGATTCCAGCACAATTCCTGTGTTGATAGCCACCAGTGTGTCACTGATATTTCCCTTAGCCCGCTCTGCTAGTACCTCTGGTTATTTTTCCTGAAAGAAGCATGCTTTTTAAAGCTAAAAATATATCTCTCTATACAAAGTTGCTTTGCTGTGGTGGTAGGGTTGTTCATGATGATGATTTTCAAGACACTTGTTGTCATCTTTCCTATAGGATACAACAGACTATGTTGCATATGTGGCAAAAGATCCTGTTAATCAGAGAGGTATGGAAACAATTTTCAGGTTGTTACACGTTTGTACAATTGCTTTATCTGTACCAAGGAACTGCTTGATTTTTAAAATGACAAAGCTACTGAACAGCTCAATGTCCTGTACAGTTTCTGACTTCCCTGTATGGGTATGCATGATGGTGTGCAGGCTGTGCCTCTAAATGTCATATTCTTTGTGCAACAAAGTGAGAATCTGCAGGTCAGACTAAAGCTGTACTAGCTGCTGGGTAGGAGCCTTCCAAGGCTGGGCTTCCCTGGGGAGGAAGGGCAGAGCCTGGCAAGGTGGACAGCTGCCCTGCTCTTGAACAACTTCCAGATGGGGGAAGGGTGGTAAATGAGCCTCCTCATCTAACCCAGGCTCCTGGGTATGTTGCTGGAGGGCAGTGAAGAGTACACATTCAGCTGTATTGAGACCTCAGGTGTACTACCCCCATATGGAGGCTAAACCAGGGGATAAAATCCCTTTCCATCACTTGCATTATTTCATGCCAGGCAGTTCTTGGAGCAAGTGTGTTGATGGCTATGAAGTTGGTAGTGGAAGCTCACAGGAGAGCTCACATGAAGGTGCTGTGGATAGCTCAGATGATCAGGATGTTTTCTGAAGAACCTTTGCTGGAGCCTAAAAATTTGTCTTGCCACATCTCTATAGCTCCATCACTACTATTTTGACTAACTTAAGACACCCTGAGAGTTCACTGGTAAGTCCTGGTATTAATGCTGGGGTGTGCAGAACTCCTGTACCCTGGCAGCCTGTAGGCAGGGCTGGCAACTGGCAGAGGGAAGAGCCAGTCCTGAGCACAGGGCACTTGCTGCTGGAGTGAGTTTCCTGAAGTTACGTGTGAGAACAAGGGCTAGTGGTAGGAGCATGGTCTTGCCCCAAGGGAGCCCTGCCCCAGGCTGCCAGAGCCACCCATACTTGTGTGGTCATGCTGTTGCACAGGAAAAAATGCACACTGGCAGAGCTGGTTCTCTCCCCTGCTCCTGCTTACTGTCAGGCAGGGAAAGAAAAGGAGATACAGGATTTTATTGAGGTATAAGTTGATGCTATGATTAAAAAAATACCTAGAGCAATTTCCTTAACACATCCAATATCTCAGTCTGTATAAGGTTGTGAAGCTATCTGAATGCATAATTTCATTCCTGGCTCTTCTGCTGTAAGCAACATAGCTTGTGTCTTTATTTTCTGGTATACAGTGCATTTATTAAAGTAAGGTGTCTCTTTGCAGCATGCCATATACTGGAATGTCCCAATGGGATGGCTCAGGAGGTGATAAACACCATAGGGCAGGCTTTTGAGCTCCGGTTCAAACAGTACCTGAAGAACCCATCTAGCCTCGTTACTTCTAATGAAAGGTCAGCATGTTCTCAGTCACTGAACTGGTAGTTTCTTTCTCTTAATACTCTTCAGGAAAACTATATGCTCCAAAGAGTGATCCATAAATAAGATGCTTTGGATATGCTTTTTGGACATATGATAATTGTAATATATGCTGTGTAATAGACTAAAATGATGCATTTCCAGTAAATGTCATTGATTTCCATGACATTTGTGGAGGTACGCAACACAGAATTTAGCCCTGTTGTTCCTTGGCTAAAACAGCCTTCTCTGAAGGTCTGCAACTAAGTTGAAAAAAAACAACCAACAGTTCGAATTCCTGCATCCAAGCAAGCTCAGCTCTATAACTACTGTACACACACACACACACACACACTCAGTTACCCTTTTTCCATTGCACTGGGGACACAATTCTTGCTTTAATTTATGGCTTTCCTCACAGGTTAGCCATGCTTATTTTTTTTCTTCAGTCTTTACTATAACATCAAATTTGATTGCTTTCTACCTCCTGTGAGTAGGTAAAGCTGCTTAACTGTGTCCTGAGCACTGGGAGTTGCTGTGCAGGCATCATCACTGGTACAGTGCCTGATGCAATGCAACGGAACTGGTTCCATCTGTAACAGCAGCCCTACCTCCAGTTTGTATTTATTTCATTGTATATAGTGGTTCCTGTCATTCCACTGCTAATAATGGTCTGTTCTCCCTGGGGACAATAACCAGAGGAAGAGCGTTCCCTATGAAACTCTGTGAGGTTATGCCACAAGTAAATCAGAGCAAGAAGAAATGGTAGAGGCTAATTAGATTCCTTCTGTGAGCCTAACCTGCAGCCAGCCTTGAAGAACAGGCATCAGGCAGAGAAGTCGGATATTGCTGTGTGAATGAGTCACTGACTTCCAAAATACTATGAATCACATAATCAGATACTTGCACTGCATATCACATAATCAACTACTTGCACTTTATCTCTTTCTTCCTCAAGGCCTTTTATCCAATTATATTCTTGTTAAACAGAGAAGTAAGATTGGAGATGAGCTTTTTATTTCAGGACTGGAAACAGTAGAGGAAGCACCTAGTTGTTTTGCAGTGCATCAGCTGTACATTTAAACTGTCATCATCCTGGTTTAGCTCAAGAAAAACACTGGGCACTCTCCATGTCCTTTAATGTTTTCTTCAAGCTGAAACAGAACAGTTTGATGATAGTTATTCAACTTGAGGGAGCATTCCACTCAGGAAAATGACTTCTTATTGTTGGGGTTTGTGGGTTGTTTTGTTTTGCTAGCAATATGTGATTTTTCCTAGAACAACTGCAGGCTTGTCTAACTAAATGCCCTAAGGTTTTAATTTTCTCTTGTAAGGGTCCATCTCCCCCAACCCTCACCCCAGCAATCTCTAAATTCATATAGTTGAGACATGAGGCTGGAGGAAGTAGTGTTACGCTCTACATTTTGGACACTGTAATGAATGATGCATTGGCACTATTCTCTTAAAAGTTTCAGGAGGTGGCTCTTACATTTTTCAAGTTAAAGAAAAGGGATCTGCCTGGTGCTAAGGAAGTGACCGTACCTCCCTGCAACCCCAGACTGTGATGAGTCCATGTTACATTCAGGAAGAAGTAACTGAAAAAATAAACAGCTCTGAAAGTTTGGACCCCAAGCCCTTTTACATATGGCTAATCTGTGTACTGGGAGATGTGCAAATGCCTGCACTAGAAAGCAGTTGATTACAGCAGTTGCCTTCCCCCCATCCCCATATTTTTTTCAGCGAGGCAGCAACCGCTAATGGATCAGCTGGGAATTCCCAGGGCAGGGAGGATCATGAATATTACAACGAAATTCCAGGGAAAGTGCCTCCCACTGGTGGAGTCCTAGACATGAGAATGAAAGTGCAAACAGACCAAAGGGCTAACTGTCTCCTGCAGTGCAAAAAGCAGTATTGCTTGGTAAGTACATCAGCTTCTGCGCTAACTATGCGCTGCCTATTATGGGAATGAATAATAGAGCGTTACTGTGGTGTAAAGCATGGCATTAACATCAGAACCAAGTCCTGATCATCCTGGGAAAGGTTTTTTTTTTAGGCTAGATTTAATGATGCTTAATACATAATTGAATCCCAGAGCACTTTCTGAATATTAACTGGATTGTCCTTGGAGTACTTTTAGGAAACCAACTAATACTCCCTTGTTCACTCGTTAGCTGTGAGAAAAGAAGATACAAATTTAGATGGCTTGTCGGAGGGAGCGTCTGCAAAACCTGGGACCTCCTGCTTCTATGATCTGATAAATATTTCATCCTGTCCATTAAGCTCCACAGCCTATACATACAATATTAACTGATTGCAATGTATATACAACATTAATTACCCTCGGAGTGTTTCAAGAAGCTTTGTTAAATCGGCCACAGCAGCAAGAGATGTGTCTATCTGTGGCTCTTGTCTGGGATGGCAGGGGAATAAAAAGCAATGAGTCAGGGAGTAAAACCAGCCAGAGTTCAGCCTGGCTGCACAGAACTCAAAGCCTGCTGTACGAGTTCTTGGAATCAGTGACATTTCCCTGCTCAGGGAAGCAGGCACCACCACTTTGCTCAGATAGAGGGCACTCAGATGTGACTGCTGGAGTCCAGTTCCAAAATGCTGCTGCTACTCAAATGTTGTTTGGGTCTGGTGGCAACTGCTCCCAGGTTCCTGTGTGTTCCTGTGCTATGGCTCCATCCTTTTTTTACTTTAACCTAAACCACATTTCTGCTGTGGATCTGGTCTCCACCTCTTCAACCGTTGTCTACAAAGGCATTTGACTGTATCCTGAGTTTGCATTTGAGGCTCACCAGAGTTGTAAGGAGTTACCCTGCAGCGTGTAAATGCAAATGCCTTTTTGGCTCCTTAGTTTTCCTCTCAGTTCTGATGATTTTCTAGTGCTGCTCAGACAAATTGGTGACCGTTTCACTTTCAAACCATGATGCCTGTAGTTACTTCTTGTTTTTATTGCAAAGAACATTTATAAGAAAATCTGAACTTTACCTAGGAGTTATATTGTATGTACTACACCTTAGATAGATAACTGGGCAGTTAACAGTCTCTGAGGTTTGAATATGTCCAGACATGATGCCCTGTAGAAAGAAGAGTAACAGCATGAAATATTATTTGAGGAGATGGGAATTTTTTGGTGAATAAGATACGTTTAGTTACCTGTATCCCAATTAACTGGTGCATGGATGTTTTAAAGTTACATGAGGTTTCTCAGGGACTCCTTTACATGACTGTTTTTACAATTTTTCTACAGACAGGCAGCCCAACATTCATCAATATATACGAAAATTGTCCAGAAGAAAACAAATTTGTGGGTATGTACTCTGTTTTCCTTCTTATGCATATGCAGAATTAACCAAGGCAGACTGCCTGGGAGAGCTGCCCCTTGGCTTTCCATACAGTGGTGAAAAGTGTTCTGCTTAGCGGGTCACTTCTAGTTCCCTAGATGAAGGGCGGACAAAAAAGCATTACAGATTTTCTAAAGGCCACTAATCTATCTTCATGTCTGCTGGCAGACTTTCTCATTTTACTTGTCATGATACCGTACAGTAGCTCTTTGTTTTTTTTTAATTCCCTTTCATGCCCTTTGAAAAAGGATGATACTTTGTTGTGTATCAGTCTCTGAAAATACCCCTTCTGTCTACAAATGCTCCATGAGACCCAGACTGTCAGCATTGGGTGACTGTTTCAATACAGCCTGGGCCCTGGGTTTCAGCGCCTCGGTGTGCCTGTGTCCTTCCCTCGCCTTGGGCAGCTTTGTGCCCGAGATCAGTTTCCCTTCAGCAAAACCTGCTTTCTGGGGCCCCTGGAGATCACCGGTCTCCATCCCTTTCTGGACTTCTCTGGCCACAGAGGATGCACTGAGCACATTTCCTCAGCTCACCTCCTTCACCGCACAATGAGGTCCTTTCTGAATTCCCACCTCCACTGCTCTAAAGTGATCCATTATACTGTCTGCAGGGAATAATTCAGTTTCTTGTGTTATTGTGAAGGGAAGGAGAATCAAATGGTTTCTACAAAGGGGGTAAACAAATAAAAGAATGAATGAATAGATCTATGAATAAGATGTTTGCTAAAGAGCAAAAATATGTGTGCTATTTGGCTAGCTGAAGTGCTATTATTTTCATACCCTGCAGGGGATATACTGTAAGCCTGTTCTAGGCTTGGATCCTAACCTGACAGATGTGGCTTTGGCTCTCTAGGCAGAGCCACTAAGCACCAACCTCCTCCATCTTCCTTGCTCCACCAGAATAGCAAGAGAGGGAATTGTTCCATTTCCCACAAACTTTTTTGTGGTGCAGAGGGGAAGGAAAGGGTTTTGCAACAAACAACATATATGGTTTGTGTCTCGGTAGGGTCATGTATTAATTTCTTTTCCATCAGTGGGGGGTTGTACTGCTGACATTGATTGAAGCAGAATTGAATCAGTGCAGAACATTCTTTCAAACCATTCTAACTAATTCTGGATAGTGTACCTTGTGTTTTCTAGCCATAAGGAAAAATGAGTTCAGCTAACAATTTTTCTTTTCCTTCTGAATGACTTTAGTGGGATCAACAATGTTCCTCTTTCAGCTTTTACAGTTATTTTAACTTGAGTTTAAAAAAAAAAAAAAGAGAAGGAAATCTGTGCATGCTATATGCTCATTGCAGGTAATTGTGGTGAAAGATCACAGAAGACAAAAAAAGAGGCGACGTTATTGAAGCCTGCCTACAAAACAGATGTTTTTGATGATCCGTGTTACATCAACACACAGACCCTGCAGTCTGCAGTCTGCACAGCCCACAGTACAGCAACAGCACAGACCCATGGGAGCCCACTGCGTCAGGCCAGTAGGTTCCCATTGTAATACCCTATCTTTCTAAGCCTTGAAAGGAGAGAGAGTCTAATCTGTATGCATGGAGAAAGATTATGGTTTGCCCATAAGAAATACAGAAGAGACAGTGGGTGAAGAAATCCATCCTGGTTGTTATTGTTGCTTGTTAAATTCAAGACAAAGGGAGTTAAAAAGCAAAAGTAGTGATGGCAAGCAAGGGGAGTGGTCTTCTGTAGTTGAGTGATGACAATATATACTGTTCCACAGGTAATAATAAGCAAGTCTATAGGATGATATGAAAGCTTGGGAATGCACCATACCTCAAGGAAGAGGTTCTCCTTTATGCTTAAGATCTTAACCACTCTGAGGTGGGAGTGGCCTTGGATGTCTTTGCTTCACAGGCAGTAGCATGCAAGGTCAAACTGGGATGGTTATGGCAATCTCTTTTCAGTTCTTACATAAGTGACTACTGAGTCTCATCCAATAATTTCTGAATAAACCTGTTTGATCAGTAATATCTATTAAATGCATATCAAATTAAGTCTTGATTTACAGACTCAAAGTGGTGGATATTCATTAAATGACTATGTAGTTGCTACTGATTGTCCCCATGATTGAAAATACTTTATTAGCTTTGCTTTTTATGGTTTCCCATGGACTATTTTCTCTGACAGAGTTTGCTTCACAGAAGAAAGTGGGCAAAGGACTGCACAGAACTGCAATAAAGAAAATCTGTGACAATTTCCAACCCCAGGCTATATTATGCTTGAAAAGGAACTGGCTATATCCTGACGGGGCTTAGGTTGCACAATTCCATTGAAGAAGTGGTGTCCTCTTATTTTCCTTAGAAAAATCCTGCCTGTGAATCCTTTTCAGTATGACTGGCTATATCCCAAACCACCCGCTTTTGTTAGTACATTCAGTAATTGTTCGGTTTTTTCGCAGCAGATGCGTCATGCTGTAATCTTCCCCTTCTGGCTACGCTGGCTGTGTTGTCTTACATTCCTGCATATAGCTGGAGCCACTCAACATGACTTTCCCAATGATCCCTGACAATCTCTTCAGAGCTTGTTAAGGAAGAAGGGAAAACTAGATATTAAAAAAAAAAAAAAAGTTAAAACCCAGGAAAAATATAGATTTTGCAGGGAAGATCTGACTTTTTTAATACAATCAAAGAAATACAAACACAAAACAATAGAGCAACAGAAAAATTCTTGTTTCCAATCCCTGTTGCCAAGCAACCCAAAGCTTTCCCCTGTAAGGTATGGGAGGAGATGGTGTGATAATTTTACCTAATGTAGTGGGGAGTTGTGAGCATTCATGTGTGCATATTATTGCAGTCTGAGAGGTTGGTTTGATCACAGCTTCAAGACTGAACCATTTGAATGATTTCTAAGTTATAAAAATTAGTCTTGCATCCTTTTAGGATGAAGTTCTAGGTGAAGTGTCCAACACATTTCCTTTCGTTTAATTTTAGAGTTGCCGGAAGCTGTTCAGCACAGTGCCACAAGCAGCACAGCTGCTCTCTCTGTTCTGCCACAAATAAAGCAACAGCTAAAGAATGAAGATTGTTACCATGGCAAATTAAACAGGAAAGCAGCAGAGAGCCTCTTGGTCAACGATGGGGATTTTCTGGTGCGAGAGAGCACAACGTCACCTGGTCAATACGTCCTCAGTGGCCTTCAGGCAGGGCAAGCAAAGCATCTGCTCTTGGTGGATCCTGAGGGCAAGGTATGAACGTTTCACACACTGAAATTTCATGGCTGCTCAGATATTTCAGTCAAAATGCATGGGTGCATTCCGGGAAGTGGAACCAATCTGATTCTATCCAGGTTAATTTAATTTTAGCCAATGACTTCAGTAGGTTTGAAAGTTCAGTTCAAAAACTTAAAAGCATCAAAGCACCCTGGAAATAGAAGTGACATACTTAAGTGTTGTCGTTAGTCAAGGTGCTGGTAATGAGTGTATACACTTAACACATCCTTTGAGTCATTATTGTATTGCTAGAAAAATAACCCTAACAGTCAATAGTGAATTTGATAAGTAACATGCTTCTGGATACAGAAAAGGTAGGGCTGGGGTTTTTTTGTCACTTCAATTCTACTTGCTTCTGCTCGTGGCTGGAAGAGCACTCCTGTGTGACATCCCAGAAGAGAGAGTAAATCAGAAAAGTACTCCTCAGAGAAAAATGTCTCTTCTGTGGAGGAAAAAGAATGGTTATTTAATTTGCCTTAGTGGAATCAGCCCAGTTCTACATACAGCCTCTTTAACTTGGCCCCCTGCTGTCCATGTCAGCTAATGGTAGGTCTGAACCGAGAGTAGATGTGAACTGCTGTCTACAGCCTAATGATCCTGCTCCAGTGACTTCAGTGGATTAAATGCCTTTTGACTTTAATGCACTAGGTTCGTGTCCAACCAGTTATAAGCACGATCTAACATAAATATATTATTTTGCTTCTTTCATTAGGTGAGAACCAAAGACCACATATTTGATAGTGTGGGTCATCTTATTCAGTATCACATGGAAAATAATTTGCCAATCATCTCTTCTGGAAGTGAAGTGACCTTGAAGCAGCCTGTAAGAAAAGAGAGTAATGTGACACACACGCAGTATCACAAATAATCCCTTGAATCTCACAAATCCTGAAACAGTTAATATCTGAAAACTGTACTGAGAACTTTCTATTACGAAGACAATTCAAAAAAGTATAGACTGCACTTTCTGCTGCTGTTCCAGAAGATACCTTTTTGTGTGTGTACGTATGAATATATGTATATGTGTATATCTATGTAGATCTACAGAGATCAACAAGCATAGTTATATAGATATATATAATCTTAACAAAATTACACCTTCAGAGTGTGGGATTCATTTGTAAGCAGGTATTTTAGACATGCACAAATGTCACTTTCAAGGTCATACTGAATCAGTAACTATTTAAAAGCACAATTAAACCTCTACATGCAAAAGCTCACTTGAACGAACTGCTGGAACATTAGTATGTGCCTTTTAGCATAGAACTATGGGAAACCAATATTATTTATACCAAATTAGTTTTGGGTAGTTAAACATGTCTAAGCTTTGAACTATTTGCCAAAACAAATACAATTTGAGTATTACTAAAATATCATCTGCTTTCCATAGACACTAACAATTTCATTTTGCTTCTAACAGCACTTTCCTAGCAAGTAATGTTTGAAATGCATAGCATTCACAAAACAGAAAGGTGTCTGGTTTCTTAATCATTTTTTACCACTGTCTGACTGCTCAAAGATTTGAGATGATGCAACATTTGCAAAGTTGAAATTAATATACGTAATATAATTTTGGAATAGCACTTGTTAAAGGACAAGCATGCTAGATCCTAATATTTTTGTCTTGCATATGATTTTACTATTATTACCAATTAATACTGGAGACATCTCTTTTTAAAGGCAGGCTAAATATATTTTCATTGATTACATAGTTGTTTACAAACTAGAGAAGCTGAACAAAACTAATGATACCTTTTGAGAGAAGACTATTTAAAACACTGTTTGAACTTTGCATGTGCCCTTGTTCAGTGTTCTTTCCAAAGGAAGATACAGTTTTCCCTTTCTTCACAGAGACTCCATTTGTTCCTAAACATGAAAAGTCTTTTAAAAGAAACCTATGAATTGTTTTGCCACAATAAACACTCTATAAATACGAACAATGCTATGTTCAGAGTGAACAGTGATTTCTTGGCCTTTCTGTGGGAGAAAGAGTGATTTAGTAAGTAACTGAAGAAAGGCAAAGGGGATTGGGGGAATGAACTGGTAGTCAGGGTGATGGTCTGAGAAAGTTGTCCCTCTAAGATAAGCAATGTCTTCTGGCAGGAGCAGGGGCATTCTCTCTGTCTCCCAGTCCACCGGCTCAGTTCCATAAGGCAGACAATTGTTGTAGAGTCGAGCAATTGCTGGAAGACATGACTATAAAAAAATACATTCTGGTCTTTTGCCTGTGTTCAGTTAAATGGGAAACTATAGTATGAGCTCTTTCCTCTAGAAAATGAGAGAGGTCATATACACGTGAAATTATTGAAGACATAAGCTTCCTTGGACTGGAAAATGGGATATAAAAAGAGCCACACTTAGCACTGTCTGAAAAACATCTTTATTCTTCTCAGCTAATAGACATAAAATAACAGAATGATAAGGGTAGGAAGGGACCTCAAAAGGTCATCTAGTACAACCCCCCTGAGAGAGCAGGACCATGCAGCGCAGGTCACAGAGGAATGTGTCCAGGAGGGTTTGGAATGTCTCCAAGGAAGAAGACTCCACACCCCCTCTGGGTAGCCTGTTCCAGAGCTCCGTCACCTTCACAGTGAAAAAGTTTTTTCCTTATATTTCTGCAGAACCTCTTACACTCCATCTTACACCCATTGCCCCTTGTCCTATCACTGGACGTAACAGAGAAGAGCCTGGCTCCATCCTCCTGACACTTGCTCTTTACATATTTATAAACATTAATGAGGTCACCCCTCAGTCTCCTCCAAGGTAGAGAGACCCAGCTCCTGCAGCCTTTCCTCATAAGGGAGATGCTCCACCCCCCTAATCATCTTTGTGGCTCTGCACTGGATTCTCTCAAGCAGTTCCCTGTCCTTCCTGAACTAAGGGGCCCAGAACTGGACACAATATTCCAGATGAGGTCTCACCAGGGTGGAGCAGAGAGGGAGGAGAACCTCTCTGGACCTACTAACCACACCCCTTCTATTAGAGACAAATCTTAAGGCACTCGAGGAGAGTATTTGAAGCCACTACCACTGGGGCCCTGTTTGAGGGAAATGTGCACAGCTAGGGAGGGAGCTGCTGCTGCAGCCACAGTTTACTGAATAAACTGGACTTGGAAATCTCCAGCCTACATACAATAACTTCTTCCTTTTGTTTTCCTGGCTTTTGTTGCTTCAGATATCTTGACTCAAGAACTAGTGCTTAGTTTTGATATCTGCCTGGTATTCTTTTCTCGTGTGGAGGTAAACTCCTAGCAGACGGAGGGAGGACATCTGCCTTGATCTGTGTACCTCCCACCTACTTCGGTGTTAACAAAGCAAAGTAATAAAAAGACAAAAGTGGCCTCTGAAGCACGCTCATTATATCTGGATTCATTTTAATTGGCTTGCTTGATAAATCCAATAAAGCTTTTTTATTCAAAGTGTTTTCCAAGTATAGTGACATGTTCCATAAATCAGTGTTAAATCACAAATCTAAAAGTCAAGAGTCCTTCCTGATTTCCAGTTAGAGGGTTCTTCAACTGTGGGCAAGTTGTTTTATTTCATCCTGCCTCTATTTGATAATACTTAGAATAGATGAGGACTTAAGCCACAAATATTAATTTTTTTAATGTGGGTAACTGCCTCTTCCTGCTAGCAAAGTTAGTATACCAACATGGAACTGAATATCCTCTATTCATTGTTTCTATTAGGTCAAAAAGATCTTCTCACCCCTTGTTACAATGGAGAACATCCATCTGGGTCCTTTGGACCTGTAAATCCCATTTTGAATACAACTTATGACTTCATGACTAAATTCTTCAAAGAGATCAGCAGTATATTTCCAGATGCATACATTCACTTGGGAGGAGATGAAGTGAACTTCAGTTGTTGGTATGGTGACAGTTCAAAGAATAAGTATCCAGTGCCTTTTAAACTTGATTAAATCCATCAATTATGAAATTCAGTTGCGTGAGACAGTTTTCACTGCTTAACCCAAAGATCTCCACTCCTACTTCTGCAACTCTTTACAGGCAGAGCATGTGTGATCCCTATCAAGCAAGTGGTGTGCAGAGTTTTGCTTTGACTAGTACTTTGACAAATGTTCAGATACTCTAAAGCAATTCTTTATGACAATTAACCTGAGAAGAAGGAGAACTAGTATGGTAGGAAAGTACTATGTAAGAAAATTAACATTTAAATGCATTGTCTAAAAGGGAAAGCAGTTCTTTCCATTGAGTTTTGTCTTCTGGAAAACCTGTTTAAGTATTACAGTACTGACTCTTGTGCACTTGTATTAAAAGCATGGCTTGTATTAATAGAGTTCTTTGGTTGTGGATTTTGAATATTTTGGAGTCTCTCTGCTGAATTAACTACTAATACAGAATTTGGAGCACATCTAATTTAATGAGTACTCAATTTGGTCTAGTTAGCATTTGTGTGTTCACTTGAAACATCAGATCTAAACACTCAGGACTCGCTTTCATTTTTAAGAAGAAAGAAAATTTCTGGCAAATGCTTTATCACAAAAGTGTTGGTTTGCTTTTGGGGTGTTTTCCCAGATTCTTGATGTCCCTCCTGCAGATCCCCTGATACTATGGCTGCTCAGTTTCCAGACCTGCTGGCAGCCTTCCCACAAAGTTGCAGAGAAGCCAGGAACTCCATAGCTCTTAGGAGCTTGAGGCAGTCTGCCAGAGACTGCTTCTGAACAGGGACTCCCAATAGTTCTACCAGACAAGTAGGACTACTGGCTTTATTTCAATTCAGGATGAAACTGTTTGAAAATAACTAAATCATGTTAGCCTGCTGCTTCTTCTCTGTTACGCATTCTAGGCTATGGTGCGCCTAAGGCATCAGCTAGTGTGCTGTGCGTAGATGGAAATGGTTGGGAAATTTGCTTTAAAACAAAACTTCTTTTTTTCACTTGTTTTGTTATTACTATTTCAGGAAATCTAACCCTGAAGTGAAAGAATTCATGAAGAAGCAAGGATTTGGCATTGACTATGCTAAACTGGAATCTTACTATATTCAGAAGTATGTTGTTTTGTTGGTTTTGGTTTGGTTTTTTTTGGTCTTGCTCAGTTTTTCACAGCCAGTATTTGAGGGTGGTATTGAGGTGCAGATACTGAAGCTGATTTAGATTAGCCTATGTTGTTTTCAGAAATTGCCACATTTTGGGGACTACCCATTTTCTCTTATTTTAATACACTGAATGTCGCGTTCACAGCTTTAAAATGTCATGTCAGCACACGGACAAGGTGGGGAGGAAAAGTCCTAAGGTTTTTGTAGCCATGTATTTCTCTCATTCTTAAATAACATGAATTCAGACACCTGTGTGAGTTGCTGGTAGTTCTGAACATCAGTTTATGTTGCTGCATGTGCATATCCTTATACATGGGAGAACATGCTCTTTGAGGCAGAGCACTGGAGGCCAAAACCAGAGAAACCTGGAGATTTTTGGTCCCCTATGCAGTACTGGGAAAGGCTTGATGTTCCTTAGGGCAGAAGATGTTGCTACTTTGTGTGCCCATACTTACCTTATTGAAGTTCACAAAAGTAATCTTATTTCTAAATTCTAGAATTCTGGACATTATTTCCTCCTATAACAAAGGATATATGGTCTGGCAAGAAGTGTTTGATAACAAAGCACAGGTAAGATGACAAAATAAGTAAGATACTCTTGCATAACAGCACAATATTGCGGGAGGCTTCCAAAGCAGACTAAAAAGATAAAAGTAGTTTCCCAAATGTTCCTCTTCAGAACTCTATCATTCCCTTTCCTGTTAACAGCAGTTAGGATTGTCTTTTATATTTTGTTTTGTTTTTCCCCCTTTTAGCTGAAACCAGACACTGTAGTTCAAGTGTGGATGGCAAACAACTATGCTCATGAACTGAGCCGTGTCACTGGAGCTGGGTTCACTGCTATCCTGGCAGCTCCCTGGTACTTAGACTACATTAGTTATGGGCAAGACTGGAAGAAATACTACAGAGTTGAACCGCTTGACTTCCCTGGTTTGTTAATTTTTTTTATGTACATGTTCTGTGCATGGAGGTCTTTAGTTCATAGTAAGGTGTAAATGGAAAGAATAAGACTATTTAGAGTGGTCATGCAGTCACTATGACCAGATACACTGCAATCAAAGGACTTTAATGTCAGCTAGAACTCTGGAAAATTCTCATAAAAAAATGGGAACTTGGCTTTTCTCACAGGGAAAATGTTACCCACCTCAAGCGTTTGGCACTGGTGCTTGTGTGAAACAGGAGGCTGGACTAAGTGGGCAGATGCACCATGCGTTAGGGGCATATCAGTAGACCATCACTGGATTCATATTAACAAGCTTCTAAAGCATTAGACTGTTCTAGAAAAAGACGTGTTCTCTCCCTCTGTCTGAAGCTGATAGACATCTTACGCTCTGCCCCAGGGCTTTCATTTTGTGCAAGGTAGCTCTCAACTGATTAGAGAGAACACCTGACTTCTGTAGCTTTTCAAGGAATGTTCTGTATGGGATAGAATGAACAGTTTCAATCAGGACTGAAATCTCTGAAGAATGTCAGAATGCTGAGGAATGTCTTCAGAGAATAGAATCCTTTCTGACAGAGAAGGGATGTGGGTTCTCTGGGCAAACAAGCTGGTGGCTTGTACATCCAGTTACAAGACTACCAAAACATTAAGTTTCCACTCAGGATAAATATTTCATATGATAAAACAAACAAGTGAGCAGCGATACTCTCCAAGTGTTGGAAAATGAAATTTTGATATATGCAGATCATCTGAGAAAATAAAAATTCTAACTTTCTGCTTTGAATTTAGGATCTGAAAAACAGAAAAAGCTTTTAATAGGTGGAGAAGCCTGCCTGTGGGGAGAATTCGTGGATGCAACGAACCTCACACCAAGATTATGGTATGAACTGCTTTATCTTCAGATTTTAGAAAGCCAGCACAAGGAGCATTAATTAATCCAACAGGACTCTCTGTGAGTGGTAACAGTGCTCTGTATGGAACCTGAGCAGCTATAAAAATTGATGCTTCCTGGTGTTAAACACTCAAGGCATTCTTGGTTATAGACTATACCTACTCTAAAACTCAGTCTGTCTTTACAGGCCTCGAGCAAGTGCTGTAGGGGAAAGACTCTGGAGCAGCAGGAATGTGACCAACTTGCAGGATGCCTATGAACGGCTGGTTAATCATCGATGCCGCATGCTCCGGTAAGATTAATAGCTGTAGTAAAGCTTGCTTCTCATGCCTTACAACCAATGGAATTCAAGACCTAAGTTGCTGGCGTGGAAGTGAAGGGAGGAAGACTAGCAGTCTCATCTGAAAATGTAAATGTCACTCATGTGTTTTTTGTATCCTCAGAAGAGGAATAAGAGATAGATTAAAACATGAGTTCTAGGCAGTTTTGCAGCTAACATTTTCAGAACTCACTGACATTCTTCAGTGAAATACTAGAACTCACCTATGTCTCTCTTGCCTCTAAAGGAAAAAACCCACATTGCCTTATTTCAACAAAAAGGATATTAAAGGGTATGTGGGAGGAGTACACAGGAGGAAAAGAGGACCTTTAAAAAAAGGTTTTGTTAGTTATTTATTACAAATAATAATAAAAGATAGGCAGCAGGCAATGAATTGGAGCTGTTGACATGCACGGTGAGCTTGAGCAAGCTATTCTTACAAGTATTGCCTTAGTATAAAGACTGAAAGGGGTGGATAAAGAGTCCCTGGTGAATTAAATTTTATTTGTGTCTGCTGTAAACAAAGTCAGTTGATAACACATTCCTCTCTGCAGTTCTTTCCTAAAAGCTACCTTCCTAGGCAAGTTACTGGTTAATTATTGCTAGTGCTCTTTGTATTTTTGCAGTTGTAGAAATGTAGAAACCACATTTCACGCCGCTTTTAAAAGTATACAGTCAGAGAGCATTTTAGGTTTTCTCAAATGCTCCTGCAAAGCTGGACTGCAGCAAGAATGGAAGATGACATTTAATTTCTCTACAAAAGTTTATGACAAATCACTGAAAATTCCCACAGTGTGAAGGTGTATTTCAAGGTAGACACAAATCAGCTTTTTAGAGAACAAGATACAGTAGCAGTCAGAGTCAGCACTCAAAACTCAAGCACTCTGTGCATGCTCTTGTAGATGTCTCAGTGGGATTGTCTGTTGGAATCACTGGCTTTGAATTTAGGAATACAAACTAGGTCTTTGGTCAAGTTATAAGTGACTGAAATATTAATAGGTTTTGATTTGTCTGGTTTGTTTAAAACTGTTTTTAAATGATGCCATAGGAAAATATTTGTATGTAAATTGTGTTATCTGAGTCATGAGGAAAATGGATACATTAAGAGACAGTTCAAATACATCTTAAAAACAGTATTGAAGAGCTTTAAAAATCTTACATCCTATCAATAAACAGGATGGTGCATCGCTTGATTTGGCTCAGAGAAACTACTAATACAACTGAACAGTGCAGCATACAGTGGCTCTACCTCTAGGATTAGGGGTTTGCATCTAAGCCATGCTATTCCTGGACCTGTCTCATCTCCACCTTCTTCCTTAACGCTGTCACTTGTACTGCTGTACAGGGAGCTGATCCAGATGACTGCAGCTCTGGTAGGGCATGAGATAGATACACAAAATGAAGGGCCAGACTAAGGATGACTCCACGTACTTGTTGCACACATTTTCCTTGAACTGCTTTCTGGTACTAAGAATATTGCGCATATAAACTTAAGGCCAACAATTCCTATTGGTGAATAGACTAACTTAAAAGAAATGTCCTCCTGAAAATTACTCCTTTTAAATAGGCTTTGAACCAGAAAAACTAGAGAAACCATTTGCTTTGCATTGATGAAATGAGCACTTCTTGGGGCTGCAATTATGTTGCCTTTCATGGACATGGGGTGTCCTTAGCCTTGTGTGAACTGAGAGCTGATTTAATCAGTCAGGCTGTCATAAAATCTTGAGAGTGTGGGCAAAGGACTATGTCCCTACTTATATTTTTATACATGATAGTTGTAGCAGGCCAAAGAGCCTTTCTAAGTAGAACAGCTCTGCAGCTGGGTACCAAGGAGTGATGGAGTGGGTGGGTAGAACTTTGTAACAACTAGATCAAGGTCACTGGAAGAACAAGTAGCTCTACCTATCTAAGGTGGAGGCCGCTGGTGTTGAATTAGTACCATGAAAGCAGTACCTGCTATTCAGATATGAACTTGGCTTCCTGTAGGAAGATACAGCAGCCCAAAGTCCGGAGAAATGGTGATGGAAGAAGGGAAATAAACAAGTGGGCGAATATTCTAGAGACCTAGACAACAACCCTGTATTTTTCCAAGAGGAATTCTTGCTTTGGGGCAAGCAAAAGTTCAGCTGAACTATTTTGTATGTGTGTGTAATATATGTATTATCCTACAAATCACTGTAGCAGTACTGGCTAGCTCTTAAACATCTAAGAAGCAGAATATTGACTACAACTGCTTTAACTCTGAAACATCCTTTTATACTATCTTACTGTGCCATCAGAAGCTAAATGGTTGGTTTGTTTATTTGATTGTTTTTAAAGCCACAGAAGAAGAGAGTAAGTTGTTATTGTAGCTGAAAAAAGTCCTGTTTACTAAAACTGGCTCCCCTAAAAAATAAATGAATTACATTGTTAGAGCTGCATATCATATTGGGGCAGGGGACAGAGTGTGCAAATGTCAATTGATTCATATTTTCACACTAAGACTTTTCGTCAATAAAAACAATAGATTTTGCAGAACAGCAAGACAACTAGCCTCCAAATGTAAGCTTTTGAACCTGTTTTCTAATACTTTGGTATATATGATTGAAATAGAGAGAGCTGTACTTAACTCAAGTACAATCAGCTGTACAATGAGGCCCTTTTTCACACCCTAAATAAGCCATCTGTTCTTTCTTGGAAGTAGTTTTGTTTACACAAAGATTATTTTAAGTGCCAGCATCTTTCTTCCTGCCTCCATGACCAGCCAGGTGCTTGATTATAATTCCATTTTATTTTAACAGCCGTGGCATAGCAGCTGAACCTGTGTTTGTTGGATACTGTGCCCATGAAGCAAGAGGGCAGTAATTGCTGCAGGGACTTCTGGTCAACAAGTGCCTCTGGGATATGAATATATGTACTTGGAGTTTGATATCTGAACCAAGACTTAAACTTTTCACTTTTAAAATAAAGTTGTTTGATATTCTTGGTGGGAGAAAAAAAATGATGGGTTTTAGCTTTCATTAATAATGGGGATTATTCACTGTGAAATCCTGAAACTTGATGCCATAGAGCTACCAATTGCAGCTTCCTTATGTTCTAAAGTTGAATGAAAATAAAGACAATTTAGAGTTACTATCTTTTTATGTCAAAGTATCATGTGCTACTTTTCTATGTATCCAGAAAATTGCCAGTTAGAACTGACTTGTAACACATAGCAAATCAGCACTCTTACAGCTTCAATCCCTCATTCCTAAAGGTCAAAAAAAATTACTCCCTCAACATTCTCCAATGTAGGGAGTGCTGTCCTGAGAGAACTGTGCCTATCTTGTTTTCTTTTTGCACACACCTTACTCTAGTTGCAGAAGCATCCATTCCAATTATTTGCTGAAAAACAAACTCAGGTAGTTAGACCTAGTCTTGAACTCTGTTGCAAACTGGTTTCTAACAGTAGAGGAAGTAATAAGAGGTGTACAGTTTAAAATACTTACTAACCATATCCTTTTATTAATCTGAAAACAAATCAAGATACAGACTGCCAAAACCGTAAAGTTATTTCATTTATGGACATAATACAAACTTTAAGTAAAGTAAGAAATATTCCTAATGGTGCAATAAGATGCACTTAGTGCTCTTTTTTATGAGGCAGATTTGCATCACTTCTCATTGCGGGTATCCATAAGGTATGACTTTTGCAAAGCAGCAAATTGTTGCATCTGTGGTTCAGCTTCTTTGAAATTAGAAGGCTGTGCCAGAAGAACACTGTCTCTTGAACCTTCCCTGGGACAGTTAAACTTATATAGTTGCTAATTCACCATTTACCACAACCAGATGGTCCCAGAAGAACATATTGGTGTACATAAATAAGTTCCTGAAAATACTTAACAGGGAGGATTAGAAATATCTTTATTGTTCTACAGAGTAAAGTGATCACACCAACCCCATCCTCCTCTGAAGAAGTGCACTTTGTTCTTGACTGTTCAGGGCTTGATAACTGGCAAGCTCCAAAGTGAACGTTGCTGAGCCTGATGTTAGAGAACGCAACACTGTGGAGTAACCCTGGACAAAATGGAGAACACATCACTTTTAGGAAGATAAGTTAGCACAAAAAGCTGCTTGGGTTGGGGGAGGTGGAGAGACAATCAAGTATACTGGAACATAATAAATAAATAATTAAAATATAATTTAAAAAAATCACTCCAAACATACTCATCAGTTACAACTGGAAAAGTGAACTGAAGCCTAGCTATTTCTAAGCATATAAAAAAAAAAAAGACCAGATTTGGATTTTACCATTAGTAACATAATCACGTACCATCATTTCTGCTAGTGGAACAGCAGCAACCACAACTCTGTTATCTTGACGACTCTGGATTTCCGTAATACTACCTCTCCTCTGTGCAAGGTCAGCAAGTGCTGCACTGAGGTGCACTTCACTTACTGTGATTTCCAGGTTCATCAGGGGCTCCAGTATTTGTATGCCAGCTTTTTTCAAAGCCTACACAGGAGGGAAGGCATTATGTTGTTTGTGGGGTTTTTTTTTTGGCATAATAAGAACTTACATAACTAAAGCTAACACTGCTTCTCAAATTCTTTCCTTCCAAAAGTTATAAAGTCCCCATGGAGGGCATTACACTGTCAGAGAAGAACAATTACTAGATATTGATAGACATGTATTTTCCCAGTAGTATATCATGCCACTGTGTTCTGTGGCAGGTCACACTTCCACTGTACCTTTTGCATACAACGAGAGACACAGGCTGATACCATCGTGTGAGAGGTGTCAGGATGCACTGTCAGTGATTGCACTGTCACATTTATACCCTGAACCGGGAATCCAAGCAAGGGTCCTAAGAATAAAATAAAGAGAAGAAGAAAAAAAAAAAAACCCAACCCATTCATTTTTCAGAATATTAAGACACATGCAAAAAAGTCTCAGGATTAATTTGGCATGTCTCACTTTCCTCTTTCCCGGCTCCTTTTCCTTCCTCCCCATCAGGGGAGTGACTACTAGTTCTGTTCCTCGTTTTGTGATTTTGTCATTACCTAGCTTTGCCAAAGGAGACAAAGGAATGCAGATTTGTACTTTTTTACCCTCTTTACCAAAAGCACGGATAATTTTCAGAACCAGAAGTTCCTGAGTGTGCTCATCCATACAACTATTCCCAACAATGAAGTTACAATGTATTCAAAAACTGAAACTTGTCTATTGAAACAAGACCTCATCTGAAAAAGCAGTGAAATCTTTTGTTTCACCACAAGCCAGAACATCTTCTGTATTTTCCTTTTCAACACAACATGATCACAGCAAAGCCTGTTATTAGGCCACTACCAAAACTGCATGGTTAACAAAACTCCTCAATTCATGAAGGATAAACCAGGCTTACTGTCCTACATAGGTTATCTCCCTCCACCCCAGGAATCTCAACC
Organism: Actenoides lindsayi; assembly: GCA_025331215.1. NCBI lineage: Eukaryota > Metazoa > Chordata > Aves > Coraciiformes > Alcedinidae > Actenoides > Actenoides lindsayi. Next base: position 11,066 of record WTSP01017389.1, on the reverse strand, counting down.
AGACAAAAAAACCCAAACCTGTGTTAGACTGGCTGGGAGGTCTGAGCCACATCTTAGAAAAAACACATGGCCTTTATCCTACAAATCTAATTTATTTTAAAGCCCTTGATGTCACAAATTTTAGGCTGGAGACAGTACAGTACTAAAGTGTCTTCAAGAAGCATGAAGAAAGCACGCAGACAAGACTTGCTTCACAGCCAGAGATGAGAGAGATGCTTTCCAACTCAAAGGAACATTGAAAAAACACCTCATGCTGCTGCTTCTAGAGTAATTCTCCTTTATCAATCCACTGCCTCTTAATTTTACTGTAAGGGAGAGTACTTGAGCCAGAAGTTATCAAATACTTCCTATTTTAAACTGAAACAATCCTTTTAGTCCTTTAGAAACTCTGTACTTTGCAATTAGGCATGATTTTTTATTGTATACATTCACAGACTTAACATTTCTGGAAAAAAACCATGAGTAACTAATAGAAGTTTGGTAGATACAAATTGGCCTCTGAAATTACTTCTGTCACATCACCGTGGTTTACGTGACATCACCAAGTAAATGCTTTATCTCTTACACCACATTAAAAAGCAATGAATAGAACCCCAAAGTCACTGTTGAGTGACTGAGAAAAAATCAGCCTTAAAACCAAAGGCATGCTGACTTCCATTCCTGGCGTAGGGAAATAAGTGTCTGGCAATTTTTGTAGTTAAGGCAATTTCAGAATTTCCCTTTACACCTAATGTTAGTATGTGCTACCTTGTTAGTTTTCAAGCTACTAAGGATATTTTACCACTAGAAACATATTAAATTGCTTCTTACAGGAATGTTAGACCAGTATAGCTGTCACAGCACTCGCTTTACCTTGAATGCATGAATTCGTGACTCCATTTTCTATAGCTCCTTGGAGTTCTTCAGACAGCACTTCAAGGACACTCGCTGAATACTCAATAATGGGGACTGTCATTGTTCTCTCTTCTGACCTGGGCCTCACCTCTAATTCTGCACTTACAAAGTGTCGTTTATCTCCTACTGTTTTGTCCAATATATCTGCAGGGGGAGAAAAAAAGGGAGCCATTTGGAAAAAAAAAATCCTAATGCATAGAATTTATCTGAAAGTTACTCATAAAATCATTTCAAGTAAATCAAGTTACAAAATCAGAAAGATGTTCCTTCCATTCACTCATTTTACCTGTAGCTTGGGCTGCATTTAGGATGGTTTCTCTATATGCTATTTGAAGAGGTCCCAAATAAGTCTCAAGTCCATATTCACGTCTGATTCGGTCATGAATGATCTCTATGTGTAATTCTCCCATGCCACAAAGAATAGTCTAGTAAGAAGAGAGTTAAGATAGAAGAGCAAAAACATGGAAAACTCATGTTTTAATACAAACTGCTTAAGCAAAGACTGGCATGCTTTTAATACTCTCTTAGAAATATTTCAAATGCTAAGGCACCTCGCGAGAAAACAGGACTGCTTTATGTCATCTGTCATATACACCATATAAGTGAAAGGGTAGTTTCCATTACCATGACCACTGTAAAAAAGGTCATCTGACATTACCTTGAATACTGTGTAATTCAAGCTTTTTTAAATACGGAACTGTCAAAAAAATGCAGAGAACATGAGGACTTCCTCTACTCTGTAAAGCACAAGTGCACAAGGCTTAATTTTAGTTTGACACACAGAACTTTGTACATATATGATACAAACATTTAAAGAGTCCTTTTTATTCAAGAAAATTTCCATATGGAAAAAACCTAACTGAAGAGTGGTCTTGACAGTTCAAAAAAAAAAACAAACAACAACTTGGTTAAAAGGTGAGCAATAGAAGATTTATCTTACTTGTCCTGTGTCAGGATCTAGCTTCACTTTTAAACTTGGATCTTCACGCTGAAGGCAGCTCAATGCGTTATCCAAGTCTGTACAGAAATATCAAATATTATATCTAAAGAGACTTCAGTAATTTAAGAATCACAATGTCCAGACATCATTTTCCTCATAAGGTCAAATTTTAGTCTCAGAAGGAATCAAAAGAACTGCAGAGAAGCACACAAAGAAAAGTCAAATCACAAGCAACTTGCAACTTCTGATTCTCTTGAATAAACTAACTGCATACTACAGAGTGCTTATTTAACTATTAAAAATGACATTTTCAGAGTGATATTTTGTACTTGTATGAAGATAGAATGTAACCTTTAAGTGCTTCATCAAGACAGTAAAATGTACTGCTGCCTTTTTAGCGATAAGAAAATGCTGTCTTACATGATTTGCCTATATATTTCAGAATGAGTTCAAAATGAAAAGGTTCAAATTCAAATTGTTTTTCTGATTCCCCATTATTTTAACAGTTGAGGAAAGCAGCTACAGAATGATAAACTCACAGATGGAACTGCATTTATCTACCTTACCATCTTTGGAAAAAAAAAAACAACAAACAAAACCTCACAAACCAAAAAACCCACAAAACAACACACAAAAAACCAACCAACCAACAAAAAACTCACAAAAAACCCCACTAACTAAACCAAAAAAAAACCCCAAACAAACAAAATAAGCCAGCCCCCAAAAAAACTCCCACAAAACAAAATACTCAAACACCTAAAAAGCAGGAGCACACTGAAACCCAGTGGCTCAGCCTGCAGACATGTTGCTCCAAATCTGCCTCCTACCTTGCTCCATTCCATCATACTACACCGTTACCTGTTCTTCCTGCCCTTCACTCCCAACAAAGCTCATCTTTGTTGGAATTAAGATACTGAGTGTAGAGTATCTATTTCCAAAGGCAGTCAAGTGGAAACTAGTACAGAGCCTTGGAAAAGGCAGTAAATCACACTGCATGGGTGAACCCTAACTACACACATCAAAACAAACCGAAAAACAAACAAACCTTGAAACAAAACAAAAAACCCCAAAACAACGAGCACACCAAAAACCTGGTGTTTCAAGGTTATTTGTACTCAGGACTTTATATACAGCACACCAGCATGACTGCAGCAAAACTAAGCATGACAGTAAGAAATCAAAGTGCCTCCATCTCTTCTTCCAAAATGAAGAACTACTACTTTTCTAGACACAAAAACTAGAAAAGTGCTAGTACTGCTTGGCATAGTAATAGCAAAGGATACAGACAACCACAATCTATAATATATCTTCTGTGCAAAACACCAAAAAGTACCTTATTAGATCACTGATAAATTCGTGCATCTCGCTCATGTCAACCGGGTTTGCATGGACTGGGGACAAGCATTATTCCTTACATGGGACTATATGGTTATGCTTGAGTATCTCATTTGTAGACTATCTTATATTCTTAGGTATCCACATTGTACCTTGTTGTTTGGCCACTGAAGGAGGTTCAATTGTACAGAAGAAGACGGGGTCAGGGATCTCAACGCCTGCCAGCAGAAGGCTTTCTGCATCACTGGTAGACCACTTCTCTCCCCCATTCCTTCCAGCACGGCGTGCTGCAGCTACTGCTGAAGCCTTTGATGACACTATGGTGTCTCCAGTGGCACTCTACAGATCAACATCCAGTGACCCACAAGACATGGGAGGGGGAGAGGATATGACAAACAAACAGTCAATCAATCCCAAACCACAAACCCTGACTATTTCTCTTCCCCAACACCACTTGTGCTAAACTCCACTTATTTACAAACAATTACTTTCACTTCTCTCTTCAAATAACTAAAAAAAAATAAATATCTGAAATAGGAAAAACTATGCTCAAATTTAGACTAACATTTCTGTGTCCAGTTCACTGCATTTTAAATCTAACCTGCCACAATTGGTTACACTTTAGAAAATCTGTGCAAATAGGATCTATGCAGACTGTTCAAACAATAGAACAGTGAATTAGTAAGGTAACAGAAGCAAGCACAACCTTACTTGAAGTTAAACTGTTGCTTTTCGGTAACTAATGTGGAACATCACTCTCCTTCCCCACAGGAGGCCTCACCATGGCATTACATTGGGTTTTAAGAGTTACAATGTAAATTCAAGCAATAGAACCCCACTAAAATACACCTTCAGTTTCCAGTTCTTTCCACAATCAGCACCTGCATCTCCCTGGTTAATTACTGACATTTGTACGCTGTAATATTTCATTTTAAGAGGAAGCACATGTACTTCAAATAAAGCAAGTTTACATATGTCACAATAATCAAGAACACGTCTGAAATACAATACCATAGAAGTAGAAAGCACACTAGTGGAACAAGCTCCCTTGCAGAATCTGTATTTTCCATTACCTGTTTTAACCCAACAGTAAGGGCAATGTTGCCAGGCATTAGTGATGGTATTTCAATTTGCTGGTCAGCAAAAGGCAGGAGCAGACGGCTCATTCTCTCCCTGAAAATGAAATTCTTGTATTACTCAAGACTTTCAACAGACATTGCAATGCTACACTAAAGCACACCTCTACCTTACTCACGTGCAGCTTTTGTTAATGTTATATACGGCTGATTGAGGTTTCAGTGAGCCAGAGTAAACGCGAACGAAAACGAGTGGTCCACGACATTTATCATGGAGAACTTTAAACGCTAGGGCACACAGGTCATCCTTGTACCATTGTCTGGAAAAAAAAAGCATGACAAAAACTCGTAGGTAAATGTGAGTTTTAGTGGATTAATCCTACATTTCCACTCATTTAGTAAGTCGTATCTTATTGTAATGTTAACAGAGGCAGATATTCATCTGACAGCTGAAGACAAATGCATACAATTCCAGTTGTATGGACCAAGGTGGGTTCAGTACTCAAAGTGTATTTTTAGGTCTTTACTGTTACTTAATACCTAAAACCAGTAAACATTTCTTAAGATACGAACGCTTTGTTAATATTTTTTCCTTTTCTCCTTTCATGCTTTTCTACTTATTTTTCCTTTTTGCTGACCTTGCTTTTCTCCCTGTACTTACTGGAACTCATATGAGCGCTCATTAGGTGCAGGCAAGTACATTGTAATAGCATCCAGTAACGGCTGCACTCCTTTGTTCTTTAGGGCACTGCCACACAGCACCGGTACCGCCTTCCGAGCCAGCGTGACTCTGCGGAGAGCAGACTGTAGCTGCAAGGAATAATCATTTTCTGTTAACATCTGAAGTGCTGTTTAGACTTAAATTGTATTCCAGCTATCAGATACTGCTAACAAAGCCCCCAAAATTAAAAAGTACATTTGCAAATATAATTCACCCAAACTCCTTTCACTGCTGTTCATGAACTCCAAACCATAAACCCAAACATTTAGATGCAGTAACAGGAGACAATGATTTTAAGAGTTCTAAACATTTTGTGCAGATCTGTTGTTGCTCTTTTCCTAACAGTCCTTTTAATTCAGAATGCTGTACCTCACCACTTTCAACATGCAGTGTCTGAAGATCCAACCAATTCACAGGGGCTGATTTGCTACTTTTGTTAGGAAGAATCAGAAGCTTGGAAACAAACTGCACTGACTCTACCTTGAAATTCCATTCACCTTTCTCTAATTCCTTCTGCAGTAGCCTAACTTTTAAAAACTTTCAAACTAAGTTTTAAAACTAAGGAAAATTATCTTTTAAAACTGTGTCTAGCATGTCTGAGAATCACAGTTAATGCATTATTGTATAGAATTCGTACTAAGCTTGGATATATTTTGTCCTAAATACACAGTACTGTAAATTCACTACAAAAGCTGGTGTGATTTTTTTCTTTATAGAAAATACACATCTGTGAAATCGTAATCTGCATGTGTCAGAGGAAGAAAAACATAGCCCTTTGGAATAAAAGCTATTAAAAACTTGTTTATAAACAATGAAATGTAAAAATTACCTTGTCAGCTGGTATTAAGTCAAAATTTTCACCATATTCTCCTAGAATAAATTCAGCAAATTCATCATCCAGGTCTGCAACCTTCAACAGAATAGTTCTTTGTTATTTGGCATATAGCAGGTTCCCAGACAAGCCACTAATCTTAGTTATTTTGGATATATAGAGGACATATAACAGAGCAGGAACAAAGCCTTTAAAGACATCACCGATCATAAACTCAAAAACCAGAAAACTATAGTAATAATGGTTTCAAGAAAAGATGGGGGGGGGAAATCAACTTATAAAACTGGTCTCAGGCAAAACATCAGTGGGAGAGAGACTGCTTGTACTTCTCCCTCAACCTGAAAAAACCTGCAGCCATACAGTGGCAGACATGAAGGGTATAACTGAATGTATTTCAGATCTGCAAAGAAGGCGAAGTCTGAAATAAGCAGCAAGTAACCTTTGCAAGCCAACAGATACACAGCTGACAAAAAACAGATAAGCCTTCAGGGCATTTTGACCTTCTTCACAGCAAAGGCTTGTAGGTCCAAGAGCTTACCTCTGTTTTCAAACTGTACCACTTAGTGTGACAAATAAATCAATTACTCTTTAAACCTTGTCTCACACAGACCTTTGTGCTGCCACAGACCCGGGACACCTGATCGCCGGAAGGTAATTTGGCCCTCTAGGGGCTACATTGATCAAATATGGAAATGCATCCTTGTGATAAGCAATTAGAAGCTTCCTCAAGCTAACAGTTAAAACAGGAGAGAGAGAGAGAGAGAGAAAGGCAAAGTATGCAAGATGGCTGGTGTTCCAAATACTAAGTTTTACAGTGTTTCTGATAAGTAGTGTTAATAGGATAGAAAGCATTAAAAAGAAAAATATTTTATGAACACAAACTTATCTCCATTATCACAGTACCGGTCCACCTCTTCCTGCTTCAGGAAGGGCCCAGAAGCCAAAGGAAAAAAATTCAACCCCGTTCTTACAGTTTTCTGACAATACATTTCTTAAGATAAGAGGCTGAGTAATAACACCTCCATTTAAGAGTAATAACACCTCCATTTAAAACCCAGAAATTTTGAAAACAAGATTATGTGTTGTACTCAACTCAGAGCAATATAAAATGGATCTCCCTGATTCTGATGTTTCAAACAACACTGAAAGCCTAACATCACTACATGTTTACAGTGTAATTAGAAGCTGTATGAAGGGTAGTCCTTTCAGCAAAAAGGATCAGTATCTCAGATGAACAAGAGTTGCTATTAATGTCCTACAATTTTGCTTATAAAAGCACGCATTCAAATGTAATTGCTACACTACTGAAGTTGTATATGAGCAAACTGAATGTAGTAAAAACAAAAAAACCTTTTTAACTGGAGAGAAGACTTCCTTAGAGTCTCTCAAGTACAACCAACCCTTACAATATTATATAAATTACACAAAGTCACATGTGACCTTAAAATGCCAGCCAAGGGGAGAAGAAAAACACTCTGGACAAACTAATTCAAATGTTCTGCACTGGACAACAGGCAAATTATTCTTTTATTTTCACTAATCCTTCCATTCTTCGCCCCTTCTAAACTGTCAACTGTGCAAAACCTGTTATCAAGTAGATCAAGCTTCTATTATCTTTCTTAGCTTCACCGTATGACAATCTATGCTAAAGAAATACATACACTGCTCTTTTCTCATCTCTCCCATGGACTTTTTGGATGGATCTGGAACAAGATTTATGGTGAGATTCAGCTGCCTCTAACACAGCATTTAGTGTTACTTTGACTAGCCCACGGCATCCCATCCAGCTTCTGGTTACCACTCCAGAAGGGTATGGATATATTGCAGGTTCTAGGTTACATCTGCCAGGCCTCACATTAATTTCCCAAGTATCTTTTGGCATCTATGACGCTACAAAATGCTGTGTTAGGCAAAAGAATGCTTAACCTAGAATCTGCCTTCTTCAGTTCCCCGTTCATAAAGCAGGGAGTAATTTCCATTTTACATACGTATTATGCAGCCAGACAGTGCAACTCTCTGTACACAGCATGTTTTGCCATCATGTATTGACATGTCCAGTGTGCATTAAGCATCTTTGACAGGTGAAAAATTAGTAAAGGAAATTTGAAATTAGTTCAATGTGGACAAATACAGAATCTTGCACCTCAGGCAGAACAAATCCATGCACCAATACAGAGCTGCAATCACCTAGCCAGGCAACAACTCTGCTGAAGTCAACCACAAGGTCTTGCTGCGCAAGTGAGCTTGAATCAGCAGCACCCCCTTCCATCGACAAAGGCTAACTGCATACCAGGCTGCATCAGCAAGAGCATAGCCAGTGGGGATCAGGGCAAGTGGTTAGTATCCTCTGCCCTGCACTTGTGAAGCTGCATCTATAACACTGTCTGCTTTTAGGTTCCACAGTGCAAAAGAGACTAAGGTGGTTGCATACAGCCAGTGGCCCAGAGATGGGTTTGTCTGCCTTAGGGAGGCTAAAGCAGGATGCATGTGCTGTCTCTTACTACTTGAAAGGGTGATGGTGGGCCTGCTTCGAAGAAAAAAAAGAGCCAGATTCTTCTCAGAGGTAAGCAAGGAAAGGACAAGTGGCACTGCTGCAGGCTGCAGCATGGTAAATTCCCTCTGGACAAAAAGAAATAATGCATCGCTACGGGGTAACTGAGCTGCCCAGACAGACTGTAATCTCCAGCCTTACAGACTTGAAAACTCAATGGAACAAGGCCCAAGCCACCTGATTTAAAGCTGAAGTTAGCCCTGCTTTGAGCAAGTCACTGCACCAGACACCTCCAGAGGTCTCTTTCAGCCTGTTTTTCTACTGTTGTAAATAATGGTTTTAAATATATTATGTATTTACTTTAGAACTTTACTTGTTCTATTAAGGTATTTCTGGCATCCTGGACTTCCTGGAACAGGCTGTGATCATCAGCCTCCAGCAGCAACTTTCGCTCAAAATTTTTTCCATCATCCAAATCAGAAGTAGGTTTCCAAATTATTTGTTCCTTAGTCACAACATCAACCAGTCCTCTGAAGGTCTTGGCTTCCCCAATGGGCAACTGCAAACAGAGCAGAGATTTTAGACAGCTGAATAAATTAAGAAGGAATTTCTGTGGAAATATAGCAAATAAACTTTTAATTTCTAAGCTTACCTGTAAAAGCAAAGGTTTTGTCTTCAACTTTTGTTGGATACTTTCAACAGCATATGTAAAACTATATTAAAAAAAAAACAGATACTAAGTTACACAAAACCCAAATGACATAGTAAAATAGGCTTGCCATTCCTTATTGACTGCAAAAATTACTCCTGCAATTACACAAAAATATGCATCTGCATAATCAAAGAAGTATCTTGTAAATATTAACAAAACTGACTTGTTCTGTGGTTAAGAGAAAACCTTTAACTTAATTAAATACATTCTCTTACAAGGTTTTCAGCAACGATTAGAATAACCGTCTAAATACCTTGCCCTGTTTTTGTCCATCTTGTTCAAAAAGCAAATTCGTGGTATCTGATGTTTGTCTGCTTGTCTCCACACTGTCAGAGTTTGGGCCTAAAGCAAAAGACAAAACAGAAACACTAGAGCCAATAGCTAGCTGAACTATACACTCCCCAATACCACTGAAGGACCGAGTTCAGAGTACAGAAGGGAACTGTGCTGAACGTGTTGCAGCATTGCTGTATCTAGCAGCAGAAATGAACTCTACAAGCAGCTTTGTGTCACCTCTTCTCTCACCTGTAGTCATTCCCTGTCCTTCACCAAGAGCACACAGGCATATGGGCAAGGAAACATGGAGAGAAACCAAGCAAACTCAGCAATGTAAAGACTTAAGACTTTACTGACAAGTTACTTAAGCACACACAGGCAAGCATTTCTATGGCTACACGTACAACACGGGTAACTACTGTGGTTTTGCTAGTTGTGTACTGCTGAGCCATTTATAATACACATCTTTATTTGAAAATTAAAACAGATATATATGAAAATCAGTTCAGATTCAGAAACAGTCTTTTATCAATACATGGAAATAATACAAGAATTTCGTACACAGTTTTAGGGGAAAAAAAGCCCACAACAGAACACAAGCAGATCAAAGTGTTTTGTTTCTGGAGGTGGGGGTTGTTACTCAGTTCAGGTTCATACACAGTGGTATCTAAATGCTTTTCAATAGCAGGTTAAATAAGGTGACTCACACTGATCATGAGTGCTCTCATCCCTCATCTAGGAAAAAGGCATGTCTCATGGAACAGAGTGATTTCACAACACACAGCTACTCAAAAACATGTCATGCTATAAAGTCAAATTCCAGCCTCCCTCCACCTCTTCTCCACTATGCCCAAAAGGACATGTCAGGAAAGGAGAAATTCTGCCTGAAAATTACTTATTTTCTACATGAAATCTGAAAATGAGAAATGAACAGATATTAATTTCTTTCCACTGGTGGAGATAGCTAGAAACATTCACGTCTGTTAATGTCAGTAAAGGACAGCAAGAAAACAATAAAAAAACAAACCAAAACACACTTCAATGCGAATCCCACTTGTTTTCTCCTTATTACCATGGAAATTCCTTTACACTACAGGACTTGAACTTAAATGCTCAGCTTCCTTAAGCTGAATTTTTATCAAAGTATACAAAGAGATAATACAGAGCAACACCTCTGTACTGTTATTATTTCAGCCTCAAAGTTGTTAGACAAGAAAAAATTAAATAAAATCTATGAGGTTTTTTTACCTCAACACCAGCTGAAGCATCAAACACCGCCACTGCTCCATCCAGAACTCTCAAGCAACGCTCAACTTCCACTGTGAAGTCCACATGACCTAAAAAGCAATCTTCCTTTAATACTATCATAAGTCAAACAGGCAACATCAGCAAGTCATCACATTTAAGTATTTTGTTTTTAAAACACGTCAAAACAGCCCTCTCTTCACTTGCAGAGAAATACTCCCATCAGTCCTTGAGAAAAGATTGTTACATTGCAATCCCAGAACTGAGAACAATTTAGAGTGGAAATTTGTGAGGTCATTTTAAACGAGCTAGATTAAGCACCAGCAAACAATAATTAGGAAAAGTTGAACAGAGCTCAGTATAGGCCTTTTTACTGCTGCAATTAAACCAATTAAATATTGTACCATATTTAAGACTTACACTCTGTGAAACCCCACCTCACCTACTCTCCCCTAATAATCTTGGGCCACCAAGATCATTAAGGGAGTAGAGCACCTCCCTTATGAGGAGAGGCTGAGAGAGCTGGGTCTCTTTAGCCTGAAGA
>WTSP01017388.1:31609-45265 GCA_025331215.1 Actenoides lindsayi | reverse complement strand
ACGGGGTAAAAGCCAACAGAGCAGGAGCTTTCTACCGGCAGGCAGCAGCGGGAGGCCGCGGAGCCGCTCCCCGGGCGCCCGGGCTGTCTTTGCCTGAGGCCGGCCCTACAGTCGCGCCGGAGCCACCTGTGGGGATCCCTGGGTGAACCCGGGGGTGGGGGACACTGCTTCCCCAGCGGGCCTGAATCAGCGGGCTGACAGACTTATGTCACCTTTGAAGCCTTTTTAATGAGCAAATGTGCTTCCTTCCAACCCCCTTTCTGCCCCATCTACTCTGTTCATCCTCAAGCAGGTCGGTTCGGGGGAAGGGATGGGGCAAAGGGGCGGTTTCTCTCGCTGGCTGGGGGAAGGGGAACTGCTGCTCAGCCCTGCTCCTTGCAGGACCCCGGCGCACAGCAATGCTCCCACTTTGCAAATCTGGGAAACACAGCGTTCCTGGCTGTTTTCTTGGGATGAAGCTGTCGCTCCCCCTACTTCCCCTTTCTCCCATTCTTTCGATTACCGAAAAGCGGCCATCCCTTGGCCAGTGCCGTGAGTGCTCACCGAGAGCAGACGGAGAAGCGAGTAGCAGAGATTCAGGCCGATCTGTAAGCCCTCTCCCAGTGGACAGGATGAAGGGACACTCGCTGACTGTCCCGGCCAGTGACAGTCCGGCCAGTCCCGGGGAGGGGGGGGAACTAGGGCCCCGGGAAGAGAAACCAAGATCACCCCTAGGAAGATCTAAGTCTGCTGGGGGACAACAGGGAGAGAGCGAGTGGCTGGTGCTTGTAGTTGGGTAAAATTGGAAATCTTTCTGGCCGCTCCAGCCCCGGCCGTGCTGCAAGACATAGCGACCCGGGCCCGCCGCAGCCCCGCCGGCGGTGACAGGCTCCCCAGAGCACACGGGGAAATGCCGCACGGATGTTCCAATAACGTACAATGTAAAACCAAGCAAACAACAACCCCCTAGCCCAGTGAAGGTGGTGTATAAGAGGTAAACGAAAAGAGGGACCCAGTTCGGATGGACAACTGTTATTTCCAGTTTCCCTTTGCTCTTAGTTTACTTTCCAAATGACACATTCAGGTGTACTGTCGACAACGGTAGTAAATCTTCATAAACTTCCTGAAATTTTCCTGCTGGTCGGTACAATTCAGGCACTCAGTCTTCTCAAAAGGGAAACAAAAATATACAAAATCCACAATTGTGTGTAATTAAATCTCTACCAGGATTTACTCTTTCATATCACCCCGGTATCGAGAAGACCTGCAGCAGCGAGTGCTAGTAGTTACTTTTCCAGAAGGCACTCTTCTCCTCCTGGAAGAAGCAGGCTAGTAGTTTAAGGGTTCGTAAAACCACATGTATTTTAAAACAGGCATCACCATTAACTAGAGAAACCCCCCCCCCCCTTAACAACCCTTAAATACTGCGCTAATAATCCCCACAAGGAAATAAATTCCCAAGTGTTACAGATTCAGTTAAACGACCAGAAAGCAGCCTGGGTAGGGGCGAAATACGAAAAATCCCTTATCCGAGTTCCCTGCCTTTGATTTATTTTTAACTACTGGCTCATAGGAACACAGCGCCGGAAAATCACGACCAGATGTACCTAAAGAGACTCTTCCTCTGTTAAAAGGTCCTCTTTTAAAGTAAAAAAATAAATCTTTGAAATAGTTGGATTTTTGTTTTTATCGTGGATGTAATTGCAAAAAAAAACCCCTAGGCATAAGCAGTGGCTGTAGTCGGTGCAGGAGTGCAGAGCTGTGAGGGAGCAGCTCTGAAAATAGAGTGCAAAGGAGCAGCGCAGGGGCTGTGCGCGGGGGGTCCCAGTGTCCCTGCGACCCAGTTCGCTGCTCGTTCAGGAAGACATCTAAGATTTGGCTGTAAGAGTGGGTTTGCAGGCGGAGGGAAAAGACCAGCCCTAAGAAATTAAGGGGTTTTTTCCAGGTAAGAAATCCTTTGCCTAACCCGAGGTAGGGACCTTTTATTGCCTTGACGTTTTTGAACGAAAAACATCTATTTCAGATATGTTTCATAAAATTTATTAGATTGGGGTTTTTTTCCTTGAGAACTACATCTGGAATGGAATGAGGTAAAGGGAAACAAAAATGGCTGTGCTCGTTGCTTGCTCTCATTTATGACTTTATTCCTCCATTCTATCTAATCCACATAATAACAGCAAATAATGATGGGACCGTTCATCGTTCGATTATACAGTGATGGATTCTTCAGGCACTGAATAATTTGGGCCTGGATGTACCTGACTGTCTTTTTTTTTTTTTCCTAGTGAGATTAACAAATTGCCTGAGCAGTCGCCTGTAAGGAGAGTACAAATCTGTCTGTCCGCGCCTTAGTATCGGGTATTATGATTCAAATGCAACCCTTTTCACCTCGTACTATTGGAAAAGGTTATTGGGAGCTGGCTTTTGTTGCAGGAAATCCCATTTTAAAATTGCTTTATAGGCCATTTGCTGCAATCCTCGACACTGATCTCATTACAGCTCCCTCTCATTGCTGTTTATAAACCCTGGTGTTCACCAGCCCTCGGCTGGTAAACCTGGTGGCATTGCTTACTGGGGGCTGTCGTTGGCAGAAGGTTAGCAAATCGAGGTTAGGTGACAGTTTCTGGGTAGTTTTGTCTGGAAGAAGCATTATTATTTATAGAAACAGTCGGCCAGAAGTAAATCTTGTGTAATGACTCATACAGTATAATCTCTTAAACCTTGGGGCTGTCCGTTTTGCAGAAGACGCAAGTTTCTGTTGTAGAGCCTTCTCACGCAACGGCCTAATTCAGCCAGGCAGGGAGAAGTACCCCTCTAAGCGGTGGGTTAATTGTCAGATTTAATAGTCTCAAGAAATATGAAAAGGTAAATTAACAGAATTAATCTCAGTTTTAAACTGGCCATTGGAAAAAAAAAATAATCTGAAGACATACTCAGCTGGAATGTATTTTGGGGCAGGACTCTGTGCTTGCAATTGTGGTTCCCTAGCTGATAAATTAGAGCATCTTTTGAGCATTAGTAACTGTACCGATAAAGGGAAGAATAAGACCTTAAAGCCTGACATTATCTTGAAACAGGGAGTTGCAAAACACATGTTGGGTGGAGGCAGAGCAAAGTGCAATGATAAGTGCACTTTAGTTTCTGTACTATCACTACAAGGTAAGACCACAAATCAAAACCGGGCTGAATGCTCTCCTAAAACACCTACCTTTTTTAATGGAAGGTGGTCTATAACCTGGGAAGTATATGGCTATATTTGCCTTCTGAAATAGGTGGTATTGTGAAGATTTAAAGACCATTTCTGAATAGTAATAATAAAAATAATAATTGGATTATCCCAATTGGCTATGTTTAAAAGGTTTCTGTTAAATTCGTGTAAGGACAATGCTGTTAAGCAGAATAATGTCTTTTGTCTACTTAGGGAGTATCAGTTCCTGATGCCTATGTCCTCAGTGGGTTTTGCCTGTTAACAGTGTTAGAATAAGCTGCTGAATAGTTAAATGGATTTTTCTGTATTTCAAATGTTTTTTTCTCCTGTCCTTTCACTGGGCACCATTGAGTGCATCTTCATCTTCTTTACTCCCTTTCCTCACAGGAATGTCACGCATAATGATAAGATCACCCTGAGCCTTCTCTAGGCTGATCAGTCCCAGCTCTCTCAGCCTCTCCTCATATGACAGATGTTTCAGTCCCTTAACCACCTTTGTGGCCTTTCACCAGACTCATGCCAGTAAGGTCATGTCTCTCATCCTGGGGAGACCAGAATTTGACTCAGAATTCCAGATGTGTCTTGCCATTGCTCAGCAGAGGGGAAGGATCACCTCCTTTGACCTGCTAGCAAATTCAACTTCAGGTGGGAGTTGCTCCCACTTTTGTGTGCCCAAACAGTGTCTCTGTGTCCCCCCTGGGTCATCTGCCCTTGCTGGTTTGTTTTATATATATATATATATATATATATATATATATATTTGAATTGCTTCATGAGCTCCTTTATTCACCCATGCAAGGCTCCTCTAGCTTTTGCTTGATTTCCTGGGATGGACAGTGCTTGAGACCTGAGGAGATTGAAAATCAGCCAACTTTCCTGAGCCTCTTTTCTTTCTAGGACAATACCCCATGGGGTTCTGCCTAGTAGGTCTCTGAATGGGCCCAGTCAGTTGGGATGTGATCCTGCTGTTTGCTCTTTCCCTTCCTCTTGGAATCCTGAGCTTCACAATTTCATGGTGACTGCAGCCAAGGCTGCCTTCAACCCTCTCATTTCCTGAACAGACCATCCTCATTTGCAAGGATGAGGTCCAGAAGGGTGCCGCCTCCTGCCAGCTGCTTTACAAAGAAGGCACCAGGAAGTTATCCTTAATGCACCTTGAAAACAGCCAAGATCTCTTGTATCCTGTTGCGTTGCCCTTCCAACAGGTATTGCAGTAGTTAAACTCCACCACAAACACTTTATAAGAACGATTGATTAAATAAAACCTTAGAGCAAAAGCATAGTCTGTATTCAAACTTTTTGGGTTTTATTTTTTTTTAAGTTTCAACTTGCCTACCTAAGTATTTACAACGAGCTACTAAATAAAAATTAACTACTAAATAGAAATCATCATATTTTTCTTGGTGAAAAATAAGCCCAATTCAAATAAAAACTCTATCTCCTATAACATCGTGTCCTAGAATTATGAAGCATGTCAGAGAGCTGTCATATTTCAGAGGCTTTTCCAGTTAGAGACTCAGCTGGGATACCTGAAATAAGACTAGACACATTTTGGATCATCAAGTCCCATGGTGGGTTGACCCTGGCTGGCAGTGGAGCCCCAACCCAGCTGCTTGCCCTCTCACCTTCTGCAGGAGAAGGGAGAGAATTAAAAGGCAAAAAGTGAGAATAGATTGAGGTAAAGACAACTTAATAAGTAAAAGAAAACCAAACAAAATCCCTAGGTGATGTAATTGTAGTCCCTCACTATCAGCAGAATGATGCCCAGCCAGTCATCAAGCAACTGCTTCTTTGGAAAAACTATCCCCTAGTTTTATTGCTGAGCATGATATTATATGGTATGGAATTTGGTCAGTGGGGTTCAGCTCTCTGTCTGCGACCTCTCCCAACCCCTTGCCCATCCCCAACCTGCTTTTTGGGAGTGAAGAGTGAGAAGCAGAGTAGGCCTTGATGTTGTGTGAGCACTTTTCAACAATAGCTAAAACACTGCTGTGATATCAGTGCTGTTTTGGTCACAAATAGAAAGCACAGCACCATGCAGGCTGCCGTGAAGAAAATTTACCTCAGGCCAGACCCAGTACAAGGCCTGACATGGTTTGGTTTGTTTTTCTTTTTTTTGGCGGGGTGGGTGGTGGTGGAATTAAAATCTGGCCTGAACATCATGGATGTTGTTATTTTTCACTTTGTAAGGAAAAAATTATGGTGACCTTTCTGAATGATTTCTTTGGGGAAAATTATATGACAGGTGAGAGAAAGAAAACTATGACTTGACTTCAGTAGCACCTTTTAACTGATTTGGGGCATGAGAAGTGGGACTTAAGGTGAGGAGGAGAAACTGTCGTGCTCCTGGCACAGGATCCCTCCAAGTGCATTTGGCTAGTATGAGATGTTACTGATAGGGTTCATATAGGGAAAGTCAAAGGCAGGCCAGTTTGGTAAGACCTGACCTACTCATTTAAACACATTTTTCTGCTAGACACAGAGTCAGAGATGCAGGTAAGATTGGCTTCTGACAGAAGCATAATGCCTAAAAATCTTTTCCTCGTCTGCCCTCTATGCATTCACAGACAGCTAATGCTTTTATTGCTATACTTAAATAATTTCATTGTCTTAAGTATTTGTCTCCAATCCTTAATTCCTTGTTGTTTTTCTAGAGAGCATCCCTCTCTTTCTGAGATCCTGCTTTTCTAGGATGTCCATTCCCTGGTAAACTCAGGACAAATTCTCAGCTCCGAACAATCATATATTACAGTAGCTTCATGCTCATGAAAAGTCCCACTGGAATAATGAAAAAAAAATTTTACGAAGAGGCTGACTGTGAATTCATAGCAGATAGGTAAGTGGCCTCCATGGCATTTAAAAAGTTTGGGAATTATTTAATTTTCATTCTGTCCTGCCAGTGTTGGCTTACTGATCTATTAATTTATCTTTCACCATTCAGAAACTGAATCTTGTTGAATCTGAGTCTCAACCTCAATGGTATTACCAGTGTTTTATCATATAATTAAAATGATGTCAGAATCTGATAAACTTGTATTTAAATTTCATGGAAAATTAGGTAAGTTTGCACTTTGATTTCAAGATATTTTACAAGTTGATGAAATTTTAGTAGGAATTATTTTTATTTGAAGGTAAAAACCATTCTCAGACTGTAGTTTAAATCATAATCATTAAAAAGTTGGGGTTTTTTTCTTTGAAATTCAGCTCTTGCATGTTAGTAACTGGCTATTCATATACTGATTTGGGGAATGTTCTGAGTTTTTTTCTGTGAAGGAAGAAAATGGCCATTGATGTGTTCTGTTGGAAAGATTGAAATGTGTTGCAAATGACTTCTCCTTTTAATAGGGATACTTTGTATGTTCCTAGGTAGCAATTTTCTCTAGTGGGATGAAGCAAATAGAACCAATGCAATAGCTTTCACTGAAATATACTTTTTTTTTTTTTATTCACTATTTTTAAGACATTAACATCTATCCAAACACAGAATGAAAAACCCAGTTTATTCCCTCAACAGTGTACAACTTAAGTAATTCCAGAGTTCTTGGCAGAATCTGAAATCTCTGTAGCCCTTCAATTGACTGTCTGGATGGTTGGTATTTCAGCAGTAATGTAGCACTGCTTTTGATGCATGATGCAATGGAAGCCACTTCAGTTTATCAATAAGGTCATTGAAGTGAAGCTATAATACTGCTTTTAGAAGTAACACTACAGAAAACCCACAAAAATCCACAATCCATAGTGCCATAGCCCAGCAGTCTGCAGCAGCCGTTGTGCCTCACCTGAACCTTTGCCTCAAGTGTGTCCATCACTTGAAGACACTCAGTTGCCTAATGGTTGACCTCATTGCTCTGTGGTTTGAAGAGAGAAGTCTGAAAGTTTTCCTTGGCATGCTGGCAAAAATACTTTATAAGTAGTGTGAATGGACTTCAGGAAGAGGGAACACTGAATAATTCTTATAGCAAAGTAAAAATTGTGATTTGTGGCTTCCAGAGGGCATCTACCACTCCTAGGCTCATGTCTGGCTTACAGAGTAAGAGGCTTTTATGTCCCAGGTTAGCACCCAAGCACATGTGTGGCTGTACCTCCAAGAAAATGGTTGCTTTATGAACAGACATAACACATGCCTGCAACTGCCTACCACCTGGGACAAGTACATGCACCTGCAAGCAATATCATGGGTGAGATAAAGATACTGATGGTCTGCTCTACTGAAAAAAAGACTAGTTTGGTAAGATTATGTCCCACATAATTAAGAACAAAAAGTACGCTGTTAGTAACAACAGGTCAACAACTAGTGCCAGTGTAAATTGTAAGAAAACGTCTATTCTAATACTTATTTTACCAAGAACCTTAGGTTAGCATTATTTTTTAAGTTCATCAGCAATACAGTATAATAGATGTTACGAAGTCACTGACCTGATAGTACATGTAAGAAGAAAACGGATGGGATTTTTTTAATGTATGAGAGCAAGAAAAATGCCCACAAAAAAGTAACCTCAGCTGTGGGCACTCCCTTTCTCAGTAGCTTAAGGGCTCAGCATGTTTTTTCCTTCACTTCAGTGTACTTAGCAAATCAGTGCTCCATCTGTTAGAGGGGCACTACTATACAAGGATGAAAACTAAATAACTTGGGGGTGGGGTTGGTTCTTGAAGATATTTTTTTCTTTCAAATCATTGAGCTCACAGTCTTTGAACCATGGAGTTACTTCATGACCAGCAGACTTGTAAGAGGAGCATTGAGATAATATTTATACTTTCCTGTGTCGAAAGCCAATGGCACTAGGGCTCGGTAGGTAGGAGTCCAGCCCATATTTAGAGAGGAATTATATGCCTGAAGGGATCGGAAAGGTGCAGAGATGTATTTTATTCTACTGGGCTGTGGAGGGGACTCTAGATGGTGAACTATTGCGTAAGTCTACAAGAAGGTACCTTCAGCATCTGCAACAGGATTAGGCAAGGCAAAGGGTGGAGAAATGCCACTATATTTTCTCATGCCTGGATACCTGTGGGAATTTAGAAGATAGTTTGTTTTTTACTAGCAGCCTTTCTGTTAATGAGAGATACCAAGCAAGGAAGGAAAAACTAGCACTGGATTCTGGGATCCTTCCCTGTCCCACTGGATATCGTCAGTGCTCTCAGGTTTGTCTCCAGTCTGTCAATCTCTCCTATCTTTGTTTTTTAGGAGATTTCAGCCTCTGTTTAGTGATGGTATTAAGTGACACTGAAGTATACTTCTCAGATTTTTGTACATAATATTATCTTTCATCCAAGATCAAATGATTGACAAAAAGAGACTTATAAAAGCAAAAGTTGTGGTTTGGTTTGGTTTTTGTTTTGTTTTGGTTTTTTCCAAAACTTTGCCTCATTTCTGCTGACCAAGAAGCATGAGATTTGTCTCCACAGCTCTTCCAGATAGGCTGGCTTTTGCGTTCCACAGCGGGGAGAGCTGGGGCTTGACCAGGAAAACCAGCACTGACAATTGCCCTGCAAGAAAACCCTTCTGTTTTTCAACTGATTTGTGTCAAGGAAGTGCTAAAAGGAATTTTCCAGCTGTTGCTCCTAAATGCCAAAACTCACTGAGCTGAATTTATTCATTTACCTGACTGTATCTGAGAGCAAATCTGATCTGTCATTCCTGATCTTGCCTTTGCATATGATCCACACATTAGGGCCATGGGTCAGGGAAAGAAAAAACAAATGAGCAGCATTTTTCAAAACCAGTTTCTCTGCCAGGAGAGTTGTTTGAGAACGATGCCTTAGGCTGACTACCTACTTCACTGGATGAACAGCTGAAAATTGTGTTTGGGGTCCCTCACCTTTATTGTATGTTGTCTATGTTTGTCCCTTCCCTGCTTCATGCTGGACAGGACACCCACAGGCTGGTGTCCTCTTTTAAATGCAGCTGATTTCTGACAAGTCTGTAATGGAGCTGTCAGCTTCCTCCTGTGCCCAAACCAAGTGGTTTTCCATCAGAGCAGCTTATATACTCTATTCTTCAGCTCACCATGAGTCAATGATAGTTAAGTGTTTGAGAGTGTTTAGGAAGAATTTACAATAAATTGAAAACAGCTTCAGTACTGAAATAAAGCTTAAATTGGGTCTTCTCAAACTGAGCATCAATTAAAAAAACCCAACTTCAAGAGCATTTACAAAGAAAGCAGGAGGTGTTGCTAAGGTGAATAGGAATGTCTCTGACCATATTTTTATCCAGCAAGGTGTTCTTCCTGCATAAAACCACTGCAAGACAATGCAGTACTTCCACCTAGGTCAAGTGTTCATCATCCAAAGGTAAAATTCTTTTCTCCACTTGTGGCAAAACTCTTTGGTTTTAATGGGAGCAGGTGAGGTCTGCTGTATTTTCCTCTTAAAGAACTCTAAATGGTACAAAGGTTACTTTATGGCAGCAGCAAAATGAGTCACTTGTCTCAGTCTATCAATCAAGTTCCTAATGGACACGTGTCCACATATAAAAAAAAACCAAAACCAATTAGTGTTAATTGGCATCCTTGCCTGCAGTTTCTGTGGAGAATTCAGTAATGGGCATGGGAGCACAACTCCCTCCATTTCACCCCAAGAAAGGTCCTTCCTCAGCAGACCAAAAGGCTCTTGGTGTTGGCACCAGGAAGCTTTGTTACCATTACAGTGGTGATGTACAGGACCTTGGCTCTTAGGGCTGGCGCTGAGGTTCCATGCAGAATGAAACAAAACCCCTTGTGCCATTGGCTGTTCACAGGCTGGTGTTTCCAGTTGGCCTCGGAGAGCAAGGGATGTCTGGGGATGATGCTGAGGGCATCTGCCTGGGCACAGCATTCTGCCCTTAGACAACCTGCGGCAGGAGAAAAGTGTTTTTCCCCTGAAACAGGAAGGTAAAAAGCAGAACAAGAAATACCTGGTCTGTAGCTCTTCCCTTCACCAGGTATTGGCTCACAGGAATCAAACAGACTCTATCACTTGTAATCACATTGTTCATTTAGCCATGTTCAGTTGGGTGTTTGCTTTCTTTAAAATGTTATTATCCCCTTGACAGCTATGAGCTTAATTTAACCTGTGGTTTGAAAACCATGCAGTGTTACATACACAGACTTAACAGAAGAGTGATCTTAAGGCATCTTTCTCTGGGAAAAAGACTGTAAGGTGACAACACAAAGCCTATGTCAACTGCTCAAAAGCTGTTTTCACAGTTGTCACAGGGACTGGCAGAGGTGCTTGACTAACTTCTGAAAGTCAAAGGGGAAAGTGCTCTTCAATCATTTGGATGACTTTACAGTTTCAAAATCTTTATAAAGAAGCAGAGAAAACTGCATGAATTGTTTTCCATAGAGAGGAACACCATTTGCTTTCAGACACTGTAGGCTTGATTCACTTAACCATTTAACTTTAAGCATATAATTAAATGAAACGAGGGGGAAGAACTAGACCCAGTGCATCACATCACACCTGCTGATTTTCCTCTGCTTTCTGGCTGCCAGCTGATGATGATCCCCCCCACTGACCCTGAAGGCAGCAACGCCAGAAAGAGGGAAGATGAGCCCTAGCTTTGACTGCATCTTGACAACAAACATGGTCTTTGCTTTTCTCCTGTCTTTAGTTTTTACTCCCTGGTGTTATGTGGGGTTTAGTTTGTTATCTTCTAATTTCCTTGTTCAGGCAAGTGTCAGTGGTTTGTGTCCATTAGTGGCACTGCTAGTGAAGACCAGCCCCACAAGCTAAAACTAGCATGCATGTGGCAGGTTTGAAGTGACCGGTCAGATCATGGGTCAGATTTGTTTTTCCAGTGTTGGGTGATAAGTGAAATCAGTGAGAGGTAGAAGCTGAAATTTTATTTCCCTCCATCTTTATGTTTGCATTTACTTGTCTTATGAGAAACAGAAATCTGGTTTCAGTAGCAACGCAAAGTCTCAGAGTTTTCTCCTTTACGCCTATAAATGAGAGCTAATGTTGATTTAATAGGACAACAGCAGTCTGTCAAACTGGACCAAAGAGGAAAAGATTAACATAAATGTCACTTAAACTTTAAGTGATTTATTGTGTTTCCTTTTGATTTATACTTCCCGAAAAAGCCCCATCTCACACTGCCTTATTTAATGTATTAAATGTTGTCACAGTGAAATTTATATAGTTTTATCTTTCCTCTTGCTCCAAGAAAACAATAGCTTAGAAGTGCCAGTTAAATACAGTTGTAAACACCTTGTTGTACATTGACATAATTTACAGTTATAACATAAATGTTATTCAGATATAGAAAGTAACACATATAAATCAGTGCAGGTTAAAGACATTTATAATTAATTCAACAAAAGAGAAAATGGAGTTAATTTTTCCTTGTGCAGTCTGCCTGGTAATTCACATTAGTGATTAAAAAATAAATTGCTATATTAAAATAATTTAGAAATAGCCATAATTCACCTTAGTTTTCTGAACTTCTGTGACTATGAGCCAAAGTGGGAATTCAACCGGGTTTGTGGCTTTCCTCTTTTCTGCATTGCAGCTGGGATATGTGGAGTTTCTGACAGTTTTCCAAAGCAATCACTGGTAATGGCATCACAACATACAGACAGTCTCTGGTGATTTGATTCTTGTTTTCAGGAAGCCTCTGCTCCACAGCTTTACAAAACAAGCAGTAAAATCCACTTGGTCCTTGGGACTATTGTTTCACATTGCCAGACTGAACTTTCAGCGACGCATTCATCTGTCTGTGGAATATGATCGTCATAACAAAACACACTTTAATTCCTTTTGTTTGAAGTCAAAAAGTGTGTCTCTTATCATCAGTGTTGTCTACGAGCACACTGATTCATTAATTCTTATCTCTTGTCTATGTACTTACAGTAGTAGAAGTAAGATTAAATTTGGGCTCAGAAAATATTCCACTAATGCAGCTGCAATCAATCTTGTAGCAATGGCAATAATAAGAAACAAAGAAACCAGCTGGTGTTTTTATACTATAAATACTGCACAAATGCTTATTTAAAAGATAATTTCAGAAGCAGAAATATGACTTTTAAAGCA
Organism: Actenoides lindsayi; assembly: GCA_025331215.1. Taxonomy (NCBI): domain Eukaryota; kingdom Metazoa; phylum Chordata; class Aves; order Coraciiformes; family Alcedinidae; genus Actenoides; species Actenoides lindsayi. The sequence goes on along the minus strand of WTSP01017388.1, from coordinate 33,069 downwards.
CAAATCTCTTTTAACTGGAGCTAGTTTGAAAATGTTTGGTAGGATTCCTTAACATGAGAATTTTAAAGTATCTGAAAAATGGTTTTGACCTAAATCAGAATATATAATTTTTATTCTTTTTAACAGAAACCTTCCCAGAACAGCCTTGGTTGAACAAAACATCTTGTTTCAGTGATCTAGAATAGTATCATTACTTTCCTTTACTATTTAAAAATGAAAACCTAATATTAAATGAAATATGAAAATAAAAATTATATCACATGAAAAATCCAACATTTTTCTATTTTATGTATAGGAACATGGGAAATTCTCCAGCATAAAATTTTCATTTTGTTGAATTCATGTTTTTGACTGATTCAATATTTCATTAAGTAATTTGGCCAGCTTTCAACTGCGCAATAACTAGATTTAGACTTGTGCTAAAAATTAAGGTTTTTGATTTTGGGGGCAGAAGACTTTTACTAAGATAAGTTCAAATTTACTTAAATTCTGAATTACTGGATTAATTCTTCGTGTCTGTGCTCTGCAATAGATAGGATTACAATAATGGTTTTAAGATTGATTGACCACATCACTTCATATAAAATACATTGGTACTTTCTATGCTGAATTGAAAAAGATAGAAGACCCCAGCTCAAAATCAAATACTTGAATAAATACCTGAAAGTGCACAGAAGGTTTTTATTTATTCTCAGTGGGAGCACTAGGTAACCAGGATTTCGAAGATACTTCAGGAAGTTGATGAGTGAAGCTAAGTGCATTGGAAAAAATCTGATACCACAGATTATCAGTGGTTTACCAGTAAGGATAATACACCTGAGGATAGCTTGGCTCCTAGGCACATGTTTGGTGGGTTGATGTGTTGGGCTTGTACATGCTGAAATCAATACATCCTAAGCTTCCTGCATAAATGTTCACTATATTCCTGCAGAGTCACTTTGTTGATTTTCCCTGGACATGGGTTTTCTCTCTGTTACTTTCCCCCAAAGCCTCTCATTTTTTGAGCATTTTGAGTGGTGTTCTCTTTAGTGTGCTAGTTGAGGAAAGCACGCTTGGGTTTACAGAGATTTTAAATATTGTAGTCCCTGAATATGAGCAGCAGGGAGAACAAATACATAATGTTCAGTAACAAAAGAGGAAAGAGCATTTTTCTTCCTCATTTTTCTCACCATTGGTAGAATTTTTTAAAGGTTAAGTCATTTGTGAGGGGGAGGTAACATTGTCCTCAATACTTTTTTCCAAATCCTGGAGTTTCAACTGACCTAAACGGTTTATCATTCACCTTGGCTGTTCCAAGAGTCACAAATAGTCTCTTCCACAAAAGCAGTTATTCTTTTTTAATTTTCTTGTCTGAATTTTTTTTTTCTCTTGTGTCTTTACTCTTGGCATTTAGTTTTGGTTTTCTCTTTTTCCTTGATGTTGCTGTATATGGATCTCTAACCTTGAAATCCCACCCCCCA